>JAAOMT010000761.1:49957-127475 GCA_016748015.1 Geosiphon pyriformis | reverse complement strand
TTGAGTATCCAACAAATGTTGTTATGCGGTAGCAATCGGCACCCCACTGTGGCACAGGGTTCTAACCGTTCACTATCTTATCACGCACAAAGGCGGGCCGCATAACCATTCTGGAACACAACCTCAAGCCTTGAACCCAGATACGCCGGTCCAAAAATAAACCGAGACATTTGAGTATCCAACAAATGTTGTTATGCGGTAGCAATCGGCAGCCCACTGTGGCACAGGGTTCTAACCGTTCACTATCTTATCACGCACAAAGGCGGGCCGCATAACCATTCTGGAACAAGCCTCAAGCCATGAACCCAGATACGCCGATCAGTATATATTCAATCTTTCCTTATCCAAAAACCGCTCTTACTAACTGCTCAATTATTGGTTGAAAGCGGGAAATATTTCGTTAATTATCCTCAAGTTATTTAAAAAGTCCTCGATAGAGTATGTAATCGATGTCGTGGTGTTTTTCGCGATAATTCTGGGCGATATTCTTCTTTGATGATACTTTGAGACCCATCTATTGAGACAAAAATAATAATTTAGCGGCTTTTTAATGTTATATATAAACCAAACTACGGAGGTAAAACATTTAGATTGTTTACAAATTTGCCCAAATAGGCCGTGATTTCATCTGAATGCTCAGGCACCTGAGGACTAGGTGTGTAATCGATCTCATGCAGTTCCTATTCGCCGAAATGTCGCTTGATTATTTCATCATCCACATCCACAATAAACGAGTGAAAGTAGAACTTGCGTTAACATATATATTATAAACTAAGCATTACATATACATATGATACTTATTGCTCGAACTCCGAATCCTTCCCCAGCCTAAACAATTCTTCCACGAGTCTTCCTTCTACATGCTTTCCCTATTCATTGATTTGTAGGTTTCCTTGATTGACCACAAGTATTTTCAGCCGCTTTTTGAAGCCAGAAGGATGCTTATAATTTTGGACTTGAGACTCAAAGCGAGAAAAGGGACTATGATCTAATATCATGTTTGATAGATACAATCAGGATACTCCCCAATGGCCGACACTAAAAAGGGATTGTCTTTAGGTCTTCCATTATGGGTCAGCGTCGTTCAGCCTCCGATATAACATCCTTGGAGACGCCAGCTGTCGTAGATAGACTAGGAAAAACAAAAAAAAACAAAGATGAGATATATTTGCACATGATAACTCAATCACGGGGTAGCATTTTCATCATGACAACAAAGCCACAGACGCGTATATAAATTAAGGGAATTGCAAAATCGACCCATCCGCAACACGTGATATTAATTTATATAGAATTTTATTAGTTTAATTAAACTTTTTCTTATATAAAATTGAAAATAGATTATATATTTAATTTTTTATTATGCCTTAAGTAATTTATAGTGTTTTATAATTAAAAAACACCTCGTTGTGGACCCAAATATTATCGCCTTGTTTCTTACAAATTTTACATTTACGTACTTGTATTTGAGAAGAAACATTTTCAACAATTTCAAATTGGGATAAATTTCGTTGAATAGATGATTTTTGATGAGCAATATTTTGTTGAGAGCGATTTAAAGCACCTAAAGACGTTCTCGAGTTCGTTGATTAAAAGGATTCTCAATTGCAAGAGATGTGGTTGAAATCTGAATTAATTGAGTGCACATTGCTTCTTGTTGATGTGGAGCCAAAAGTTGATATGTTCGATTTATTTCTTCAAGCAATGGATCCAAACTTGGAATAACTGTTGGAATATTAACTTCAGGATTAATCATTGTAAAAATACGATTTGTATTTACTAGATGCCAAATAAAATGAAACTAGTATAGATGAACGATTAGCAAGCTCTATTTTTCGAAGATGTTGTTCATTATAAATAGTCTTTGAAATTGCATGTTGTTCAAGATCTTCCTGTCGTAATGCTGTAAAATTGCCTTTGGTGCAATGCCTGCACTTAACATTTGTGAAACTAATACTTTCTGTTTGGATTTAAGTCGTCGAGCAGCAGGATGTCCAGCAATATTATCAGATGGCTCATGATTATGTTCAGCATTGCGAACTGTTAAATACCAGCATTCATTAGCTTTGAGTAATCATCCATATACAATAAAAGGGCAGTTTGTTAATCGAGTTGCTGTTTTTCGTTGTCGATCTTCTAATAAAAGTCTTTTAGAAGCATTATATTCATTTCCCCGATCACATTTGAAGGTAATACGAGTACCATTAGCAGCAGAGCATCGTTTTGTAACTACATATCCTTGGGAGTATGTAAAGGTGTTAAAACTTTGTATCATCATTTCACAAGAGCTATATGATGTTTCTGGAGGTGATAACATCATATGAATATAATCTGTAATTTTATAAAAACTTATTATAAACTCGTTAATATGTTCCTATATATAGTTGAATACGAAACTATGACATAATTGATATCACATGTTGCGGGTAGGTCGATTTAGCAATTCCCTAAATTAAAACTTTTTATTTTCTTACGTTTATTTCCTCGTCTATAAAAAACTCAGGAACAACTAGTGATTCTAACCGGTGTTATGGGATGGTTTTCTTGGTATATTAAATGTTAATATCCCGTTTTAAGTGCAATCAGTCTCTCGTGAATTCCTTAATTCTATTTGTGTGATAATGTCACTGTTATACTGAAGGCTTTCTCTTGATGTCGCGATGGAAGTTATTTCTCAATTCCTGATTGTTGTGTGTGTTTATGTACTCCTTCCCAGAGGCTGAACTGGAATCTACCCGCTGTTTGGGGTCTTCTCTGAGGCTATCCTTGCAATTGCCTGGAGTGTTTCTCTAATCTAGAAACACGGAATGTTAATGGTCTTTAGCGCTTTCCCTAATTCTCACAATAAAGCTTTTATCAATTAGTAACAACGTGAATAATCTTGACCAGGGATTATTCTTCCAAGGGATTCAGTTGATGAATGATAGTTTCATTCAATAAATAACACAAGTAAGTTTTTTAACACTTTGGGTTGTGATAATTCAGTTTTCAATACTCTTTTTCATTTCTTTTTGATTAAAGATTTCTTGGATATTTATTTTGAAAGTAAAGGTTAGAAGATAATTAAAGTGAAAACTGTTGGATGAACTTGTTGGATAAATTGTTGGATAAAATTGTTGTTTTTCTCAATATTAAAGCTACTGTATATATACATGTTTGTGATTTTATGAGAAAACACATTGTAATACTCTCTTTTTGATATTTTAATTTGGTGTTTGCTGTTATCACCAGTTGGTGTTTATCACTATTATAAGATGGTGTTTGTCATTGTATTAATCATTATCTTTTTAAGATTATTATTGTGCTATATTATGATTGGATAATTTATATTATTTTATAATTTTTTTGCTAAATTTTTGAACCATAACACTGGTTAAAATTTTTGTAACTAATTAACTGATTAAGAAAAAATATATAATAGATATGAAAATATGTAAATATTAAAAAAATAATATATTTTAAGAAGTTATAAATTTTAAGAAAAATACATCCAAAAAATTTTTTATTCTATAAATAGCTTAGAGATTTTAAAAAATATATCAAATTTTTTTTTTACTAAAAGACAATAATAATTTATAATTTATTCTTAAAGATAAAATATATAAAATAAAACTTTGCAAAAGAAAATTTAATCAGTTCTTAAACTTTGTTTCAAAAGATAAATAATTGCTTTTATTCTTTAAGTTTAATTGTTAAATTATATATACAATATATTTTAAACTTGTTAAAAAATAATAACTGTATAATTTAACTTATTTTAACCAAATTATAAAAAATCTTGACTTTTATCTTCTTAACATGTTATTATAATTTTTTTTACATGTTTTGTTTTAAAAAGATTAGTCTATTTTGCTTATTATTTGATGTGTTTATTGTTTGCTTAATTATTTTTTATGAGATCAAATTGTTATTATAATATTGAATAACAGTGAAAATATTTTTAATCAATAATCTTACAAAAATTTATATGTATATTTTATTTATTTTGCCATTCTATAAAACTTATTAATATAACCAAAATAATAAGAGATCTCTTTATTGCTTATAATTAACATAAAAAAAACAAGTATTAATATAATAGTTTGGAAAATTAATTTATTTTATTTCTTATAAATTTTAATAATTATTTAGCTTTTATTATTTATTTAATTTTAAACTTTTATAGATTTAATATTATTAAAATTAACTTTTAATAAACAATCATATAAAAAAAAACTTTAGCTGTAAATCCTATTTTTTTACTTGTTATATATTATTTTACAATAAAAAAATTTTAACTTTACTCTTTTTATATTGTAGATTTATTTAAAACATTTTTATAATATATGTATTTGAGAAGATAATTAAAGAATTGTTATTAAAAATTGAAAAAAAACTTATTATAAAAGTGTTTTTTATATATAATATTAATCTTACTATATAAATATTTACTTTAAAAAAATATTTTAATGCTATCTTTAAAATAACTTTCAAATTAAAATTTAAACTAAATTATTATAAAATAAAACTAAGTTTTTTAAATCTTATTGTAAAAAAGTTTTTATTAATTTATATATAAATATTGTTACTAGAGATTTTTGGTCTCTTTTTTTGACTGTTGTTATTATTATTTTGTTATTAACTCTTAATTATTAAAAGCCAATAAACCTTTAATAACTGAATTTATTTTTAAATTATCTTTTATAATTTAAACTGCTAAGCTTATAAATAAAATAATCAATTCTGTACTAGTTATTTATATAGTTATTTTATGATAAAAATCAACTTTTTTAAAAAAAATACTTGTTTGAAAACTCATTAAAAATGTGTAATTATTTTGTTGTAAAAGTCAATTTTTCTATAAGAATCTTATCTGTAAACTATCTTAATAATTATAATAAAAATTTTAAAAAAAATAAAAAAAATGTAAAAATTCATTAAAAAAAATGTTTTCTGTTCATATTTGAAGTTACTAACAATTACTGAAATTGATAACTAATTAATTTCAAAATATTAATTGAATTTTAAAAAATTTTTAGTATAAATAATTTGAAAAATTTTGGGTTTTTAAAATATTTGATTTTTATTATTTTTTGTAAAGATATATAAAAAATAATTGATTTTAATTAAAATAATTCTAAGATAAGATATGGATCTTGTGAACTCTGGTGTGAGTTTTGATTATGTGCACTTTGTACTCTTTGGTGTAAGAAAGTCTTATTGTGCATCCAAACTTGCCAAGTTATTGCAGACTGAGGAATCAAGCATTAGGTTTGTTATTAAAAAATGAATGGCAAGTTTTGCTATTAACAAAAGCCATACAATTCGTAATATATTGGAATGTTCTTTTTGTAAAGTGGTATTAAATAATTTGGTCTCTGAGAGTGATTTAATTTTGAATTCTGTTATTGTTAAAAATAAAGTTGATATGATTATGGAGAGTCAGACAAAAAAGAAGGTTATGTTAAATAGTATTTTTGATGTATAACAGTACTAATACCTGCCATTGAATTATGTTGATAATAGTGCTTTTTCTGGTGTGATAATTACTATTAGTTATGAAAAGTTGGTACATGTGATCAGAAACTTGCCAGATAATAAAACTGCTAATATGTCTAATATTATGAATAAGCTTTGGAAACATTGTGATAGTTCTGTGCTCAGTTTGCTATTAAACTTCATAAATTTCTGTTTAGTGTATGAGTCTGTGTTTTAACTTTGAAAGAAAGCTTAAGTGTCAATAATTCCTAAATCTTATAAATAAGAGGGTGTTTTAATTAATACTAGGCTAATTGCATTAATAGAGACTATTCATAAGATTCTCTCTAAAATACTGTCTAATAGGATTTCATTGGCATGTAATAAGTTTGGCATTTTTTGTGGTGACAATTTTTCTGTGCTTAAAAGCACTACTACTTAGTCTTTCATATTTGTTATCAGCTCAGTAATTGAAAATGCTTTGGAAAAAAATCATGGATTTTGGTTTGTTTTACAGGATATGTAAAAAATCTATGATTCTGTAAGTTGATATCACTTACAGAATAGTTTGGTTTAGATTAAAATGTGTGCAAGTTTTATCAAGTTTTTTAGGAGCATTCACAATGATTGTATCAATTATGTTATAACTGATTTTGGTTTAACAAATGAGTACCAGGTGCATGATAGTTTTGATTAAGATAAAGTGTTTTCTCTTTTGCTATGGAAAATCTTCTATGATTTTTTTTTATGTGAGATTAAGAGACAAAAAAGTTTGTGCAGCTACTAGATTAACATAAAGTTTGTTACTAGAACTGGCAGATTGGAGAGTCAAGGTGGGTTGACTTCTTTTTTAGCAGCTGGTGCTTTTGTTAACAACACAATTTGGGTAGAAAATAGCCAAGCAGTTATTTAATATATTTTGGACATTGCTAGTAAGTTTTTTAAAGTAAATAACATTTCTATTAATAATAAAAAAACTGTGGCCATTCCTATTAACCAGAAAGTTAAGAAAGCTTTTTTGTTAATTAGTGGTTTGCCAATCTCAGTTGTTTGTAAAAAGAAGTTTTATAGATATCTTAAAATTTTTTTATCATCTGAGAGTTTATCCAAACCCAGTTTGGTAAAAACTCATTCAGATATTAGATTTTTTGTTAATTTGGTTTTAAAGAAAACTGTTTTAGATAAGCAGTTTCTCTACCTGGTTTCAGCTGTATTGCAGTCTATTGTCAGCTACAGAACTCAATTTAGTTTTATTTCTAAGAGTGTATGTGCTAAATGGAATACACTGATTAGGAGAGGTTTGAGATCAAAAGCTGGTCTTCCAAGAGATTTTTTTAATAAAGCTCTCTATCATTCTTCTTTGTACAGTTTGAAATAAGCTAAAAACAAAGTTGTATCTGTGGTGGGTTTTTCAAATGCTGATGGGCTTATTAGTCAGCTGTTTAATTATAGGTATCTGGATTTGCAGGTTTTGAGTTGGTTTCTTATTTACTCTTTATATTAATCTGTGAATTTGCATGTCAATTTGGCCAATAATTTTCTGGCTAGTGTTGTAAAGATATTTTTGGACTGTGATATGTCTTTAGACAATTTTTTTCTGTCTGTTTTCTGTTTTTTGGTGGCACTTCAATGTTTGTTGTTCTAAGAAATAGGATGTTTTATGATGTTTCATGTTTGTTCAAAAAATTTGGGGTTACTTTTATGGAACAATTATATAATAAGAGAGAATTAGTATTGAATTGGAAGAATTTCTGCCATTGAAAAAGACTTAATCTGAGAGATCCAATCTCTTATTGATTTAGTTTTGCATGTGATTTTTTGGCCAAATCTTTATCCTTAGATATGACAATTAATATCAGTTCTCAGTTTTTGGATGTTTGTAGTTCTGGAAACTTTTCTGGTTTGAGACAAAGCCTCTTGGCTACTGATTTGGACATTGTTAATGTTTATATTGATGAGTCTTTGAGGAATTTGGGTATGTATAAGATGAGTTGTAGAGCAGCTGCTTATTTTTCTAACTTGAATCTAGGTATTGGTATTAGGATTGATGAATTGGTGTCTTCTATACTAATGAAGTTGCAGACTATTTCTCTGGCTTTGTTGTGTGTTTTTTCTAGCAGTTCAGTCAGGATATACTCAGACAGTCAAGCTGCTATGAATATTTGTACTGCTAAGTCAGCTCTAATTTTACCAGATTTTCGGAATTGTTATTGAATAAAACAGCATAGTATTGTGATGACTATTAGGAATAAGAAACTAAGTGTTTTTTGGCACAAAGTTAGAAAACATTCAAGTGTTTTGAGTAATGACTGTGCTGATAAGCTGGCTAGTATGGCTGTCAGTTTAAATCTTGTGCTTCCAGTTCTGGTTAAAGATAAGTTTATTAGGGCTGGTGAGACAATAGTATTTGGAAATGTTTGCCATTTTACTAAGAAGGTTTTTGAGTATGTTTATCATGCTAGCTGGGCAGTTGGCTCTGGTTCTGGTGTTATTGACAATTGCTTAGTTGGTGATATGGATTGGATTCATATGGTTTCAGTTTGGCACCCTGACTCTCATATGTTGGCAGATTTTACAAGTAAATCAATTTTGGCTTTTTACTATTGTAAATTTATCAAGAATTTTTTCAAAATCATTTTTCTTTTCAATTAAATATTCAGAAAAAATGTCAATTATCACTAAAGCACTCATTAATAAAAAGCTTTTGAAATTTTGAAAAAAAAACTTGTTACTAAGCCAATTCTTAAGCAACCTAATCTGGACCAATCTTTATTTTTTATACTGATACATCTGACTATGGACTTGGTGCTGTTCTTTCACAAAAAAATGAAAATAACAGAGAACATGCCATAGCATATGTTAATAGATCTTTTATATCAGCAGAAAAGAGCTATTTAGTTATTGAACAAGAATGTTTAGTGGTAGTTTGAGTTATTAATTACTGGAATTAATATTTTCTTGGTGTTAAATTCCTAATAGTAACAAATCATCAAGTTTTGGTTTGGCTGTGCAATAAAAAGAAGCTAGAACAAAAATGAAAAACTTGCTGGATACTCTATTTGGATAAATTTGACTATGATATTCAATACTACAAAGGAGCAAATTATCAAAACACCAATGCTCTCTCTAGACTTACCATTCAGTGATAGTACAACTTCTCAAACCAAACCAACCTAATTATTAGTAATTCCTTTATAAACAAACACAATAATAGACTTAAACAACTACTCTGTCTTAATAGAATTTTTGAATAAAGAACAATATCCACTAGAATACACTTAACAGCAAAGAGAACATTTGTGTAAACAATCAAATTTCTATTTAATCCACCAAAACCAATTATATAAAAAACAGAAAAGATCCTGACTGCTCCCAGAGAGTTATCAGATTTAAAGAAAAAGAAATTGTAATATACAACATGCACACTGACCCATTAGCTAAACACTTTGAAAAAACAAAAACAATTCAAAAAACTTTAGCTCACTATTATTGGCTTATCTTAGGAAAGAACATTGTTGAATACATTAAAACTTGTGATATCTGCCAAAGAAGAAACAAACCCAATCATAAAGAAGATATTTATTCAATCTTTGTTGGTCAACCATTTGACAAGATTAATATAGATGTTGTTGGATCTTTAATAATAACTCTTAATGGCAACAGATATATTATTATAGCTACTGACTATTTTACAAAGTGGATAGAAGCAAGAGCCACTTCAGACCAAACAGCAGTTTCAATAACCAATTTCATTTATAAAAATATTATCTGCTGTCATGGCTGCCCCAAAGAACTTTTATCTAATAGAAAAAGAGCTTTTTTTAGTACACTGATTGAAGAACTTTGCAGAAAAATGGGAATATGTCATAAACTTTCTTCTCCTTACCACTCTTAAACAAATAACTTAGTAGAATATTTCAATAGAACACTATGTAAAACTCTAGCCAAAACCAATAAAGAAACAAACTTATAGAACAAAGTATTGTCTTTAGCTTTGTTTGCTTATAGAACTGTGAATCATGACATAACCAGTTATGAACCTTTTTATCTGCTCTATAGATGCATGGCAATACTACCAATAAAAACTAACATTAAAACAATACTCTTTGAAAAAATCACAATAGGAAGTCACAAAGACATTTTGCAAAAAAAATTTGATACCATTTTTGACTCCTTAGTAGAAGCATAAATAATTGTTTTTGAAAAGATAAAACAGTTCCAAGAAAAGCTTAAGAAAAAAAAACCTATAAAACACTTTTTTTAAGTGTTAATGACTTGGTATTAGAATACTATTTAGACAGAAACAATGTCTATGATAATAAATTCTCTAGCCAGTAAAAAAGACCTTTTATAGTCAACAAAGTTTTGAACAATGGTTTTTATATTTTTCAAGATCAATCTAAAACAATTTTTAATAATTATCTTGTTTATGGTACACAATATTACAGGTAATTATTTGGGATCTTAAAGCAAATAACAAACCTGTAACTTAGTGCTCAATTGATAAATGATGTTGCTAATATTTTTAAGTTGTTGGTATCTGAAGGTTTTTGCAATCTGAAGGTTTTGGTTAAGTTCTTTGTATAATGGACAGAAATTCAATAGTTGTTTCAGTAGTCTTCTGGAATTGCAATTCTGTCAAATTTTTTTCTTAGCATGGTAGCCAGTAATCCTTCTGGTAAGCTATCCTCAAATCTATGAGTGTTTTATCTTTGTTTCACAGGTCTTTTACCAGTTTCTATAACGTCTGTATCTCAGTACTTAATCCTTAATCAATTTAGTAAACAACAGAAATAACAAAAAAAAATAAAAGGAAAATAAAAAGAAGATAAAGAAATGAGTAAAAGCAATTGCAAGTTAGTATCTTGTCAATAGTCATAATCAAGAGCTATTGTTCCAATGTGGTTAAGTATCAATTACTATTAACATGAAGTGTTGATAGTAGAGAATAGATTGGAGATAAAAAATAATTATTTATTGATATTTGTGAATAGAAGATTGCTTAGATTGATTGCCAGTTTCAAATTCTGGATAACCCACCAAACTCAGAGCCATATTATCAGAATTACTTGCCAATAATGCAGCAGTCAATGTATCAAATACTAGTATACCAACCTCCAATTTATCAACTGCAGTCGCCAGCAACATATCAACTGCAGCCACCAGTAATTTATCAACCTCAGCAACTTCAAACACCACCACCAAATCCAGCTCAAATGACATTAGGAAATCCCAGATCAGAAGTCACTCAAAACTAAAGATTGGTGATAGTTGTTCACCAACTGATTCCCAGTTCCTCCCACTAACTAATAAGACTACACTCTCAGAATTCAGAAACCAGGCACACCCAAAATCCGAATTCTCAACACTATTTAAGTCTTTTGGTTACTCCAGAAGATACCACATCCAACAATCCAGAACCCAACCAGAAACAGCCACTTATCAGCAATATCTCACCAGCAACCATATCCAACAATAAATCTTTAGCAGCTATTTTTCCTTTCAAACTTGAGGAAACCACACCAGTCCCATTATTCAGTAGAGTCACTCTTGACACCAAACCAATTACTGTCATGTACACTAATGCAAAAGTTGACAGTCATGCCATCAAACTGATTTTAGATAGTAGATCAGCTGGCAGCATTATTACCAAACAACTTATGAATCAATTAGGTTACCGAGTTGACCATGCTGCCAATATCAGAATCATTACAGCCAATAGAGCAACTAAAACTCCTATTGGTAAAATAGACAACTTTCTGATTGAAGTCAATGACATCACAGTACCAATCAAAGTTCTGGTTATAGAAGCTACTTAGTACCAAGCTCTAATTAATAATGACTGGCTATTCAAAACCAATGCAACACTTAACTAGACAACACAAGAGTTGTAAATCAGTCAGAATGGCTAACACACATGAGTACTAGCAATGTGTGGCCATTTCAAACCCAGTATTGAGATGCAACTACTTATTGACTTCAAAAAAAAAAAGAGAAACCTACTTGGGAAGCATATCAGGTCTTATAGACTAACAACAACCACAACAAATTACTACCAATACTATCCTGGAACAACAACAAAAGAAAGCAGAAGGAAAAACTTACCGGGAATACTGACCAAGTCTAGAAAACCAACAATGATATGGAAAAACTAATAAATTGGGAGTGAAAAAAATAAAAAGAAAAAAGGAAAGGAGAAGGAAGAAAAACCAATACTTGACAGCACCACTACTTATAATTCTTACACTACACTTCAATAATCCACTTATTACCACCCAAAATTAGTATGTGTTGATTACAGCAAGAAATTGTTATCAATAGGCATTTGTTGTGGCGATAATGAGGAGTACACTTCAGCAACCAAATTCTACTGCCACCCATGCATTATTGAATGCTTTGGAAGACCAAAATGAGTTGGGAAATGGGACAATGAACCATGTTTGGCTTGTGGAGAAACTCTTCCAGACAAAGGAATGTGAAATGACATTCCTGGATAAGAAAAAATGCGCAATAAAATGTGTCAGTATACAATCCTAATCAATGATTGAGTACGCAAGAGCACACTAATCAATAACACCTGGAAACAAGCATTGTGACAATTGGAAGGATATCCCACAACAAACACGAACTATGGAGAATGGTGAGTGCAAAAGCAAAAAGTGTGACAATCAGCGAACTACTAAAAATCAAAAACAATTCTTTATCTCTTCCTAAACCCAAATACGTCCAAATCTTTGATGTCTTTGACAACATTGAAAATGATTCAGAGGAATTCCATGAACATTACCAGCATTTAGCACTCACTAGGAAAAAACAAGAGCAGCATTTAAAGCAGTTGAACAATTGATTATGTCAACATTGCTTAATTTTATGTAACTTTCAATATTGTAATAAGTGTGACCTCATTTACAATCTACCACCATGCATAATCTACACAATCCCAGAAGAAGACAAACAAATGAGCAGATGCACATCAAAATTGGAATCAAATTTTAATTCCAATTCAAACTCTGACAACAATAATGACAAAAATAATGGTTCTAGCTCCATTCAAAATGGCAACAAAAATATCAACAATTCAGACTCCAATTCCAATCCCGAAATATATATTGCACTTCTTGATCTCTCCAAGGAGCAGGAACTCAAATAGTATAGTGACAATAATGAAAGTATCATGCCAGAATGTGTGCATAATACTGATGCAGAGTTTGATTTGAAATATTCAGGGAAGGATGCCATCAAATTGGAACTCCATTTGCACACCAGTATTGATTTCAAAATAGTACTAGAAATTTCAGCAACAACTATGGTTCAATTAACATCTAAAAGTAGCCTAGCAAAAAAGAAAATCAATATCAAAGAAGAAATAATTGATGCAGAATATGTGGGAAATATTATTGCTATGTTACAAAATGACTTGGAAAAAGCCTATATTATAGATCCAAATGAAAAGATAGCACAAGCAATATTCCTGCCTCTGGTGAAAATAGCTTAATTAGTATTAATGGAAAACAGAAAAAAATTAAGGATAACAGCAAGAGAGATATAGAGATTTGGATCCACAGGTAGAATAAATGTACTGGTTAATATGACAGAGGAAGAAATTATTGACAAGAGAGAAATTATTTCCACTTGTCAACCAATTTCCATTCCACTATATAATTAGTATATGTTAACTATAAAAAGAAAAGTAAAGGATCAAGCTCAGTTGTTTGAAGCAGAAGCCACCATTTGTAAATCAGGAAAGATTGGATTTACTAATCTTTACATATCAGCCAAAAGTCCCAAAAACATCAAAATTTTTATCTACAACACAACTGAAAATGTCATTGAGATACCAAAAGAAACTATTATCAGATACTTAACCATTGAAGTTGAAAATCAACCACTAAACTATATTCCAAATTTTTAACAGCTTTGTGAATATGTGGATATCACATCACAAACCATTTATAGACAAAGCAAATGTTACTTGCTCCAACCAAAACAATTAGAATAGATGAATTTAGGAAACTTAAACCCACTTTAATGGATGCAACTCAAGATGTTACTCAACAATTTCAATGACATCTTTGCCAGTGAAAATGAATTTGGCAGAACTAACATAATTCAGCACCAGATTAAAACTGGAGATGCAATGCCAATAAAACAAAGAGCATATAGAGTACCACCAGCCAGCCATAAGATCATTTGTCAAGAAATTAACCGAATACTTGACAACAGGCTAATTCAGTCATCAATAAGCCCATAGTTATTACCAGTGGTACTAATTCAGAAGAAGAATAGAAAGATCTATTTCTGTGTGAATTATCGGAAATTGAATGGAGTAACCAAAAGTGATAGCTATCCAATTCCAAAGATTCAAGAACTATTTGACACTTTTGGAGGAAATAAATAGTTCTTAACACTAAATTTAGATAGTGGTTACTGACAAGTAGCTATAAACTCAGAAGACAAAGAGAAAACAGCTTTTACAACTCAAGAAAAAAACTTTGAATTTTAAGTAATGCCATTTGGCTTGATGAATGCTCCAGCCACATTCCAACTACTTATGAAAATTGTGTATACAGAGTTACTATAGAAATCTGTAGTTGTATACTTGGATAACACCAATGTGTTTTCAAAAACATTTGATGATCATCTGCACCATCTTCAACAAGTGTTTGAAAGATTAAGAAAAGCTGGATTAAAGCTAAATACAAATAAATGTTTCTTTGAAAAAACTGAACTCAAGTTTTTGGGACATGTGGTAAGCAAAGATGGCATTAAAACAGATCCAAATAAAATTGCAATAGTAAAAAACTTTTTAGTATTAACTAACTTGACGGAATTAAGAGCATTTTTGGGATTTGCTGGATATTATTGTCATTTCATTAAAGATTTTTCTAAACTGGCCCAGCCACTTCATTATTTACAAACTAAGAATGTAAAGTATGAATAAACAAAAGCTCAACAAGAAGCATTTGATACACTGAAAAGAAAGCTTATTCAAGCTTCAGTGTTAATGTATTCAAATCACAACAAACCATTCATTATTACCACCAATATATCAGACCAGACATTGGAAGCAGTACTATCACAGAAAAGACCAGATAGAAGAGAACATTCAGTAGCTTACATTAGTAGAAGCTTAAGTTCAGCTGAGAAGAACTATAAAACTCCAGCACTAGAACACTTAGCTATTTATTGGGCTGTTATCAAATAGAAAAAATACTTGAGTTAAAAGTTTGATGTGTACACTGATTACAAAGAGTTGACTTCAATCCAAAAACAAGAATTTGCAAACAATTGCCACACCAGATAGAAAATAGAACTTTCATCATTTAATTATACAGTACATTATAAAAAGGAAAAAAAAATGGAAATGCCAATAGACTGTCACGAATGAGACAAATCTAAAACACAATTCAATCCAAAAAATATAACAAAAGATGAATATACAAAAATACCAACAACTACAATATTATATAAATACCCAATTATTCAAGAAGAAATTATCTCAAAAAGAACAAAGAAACATAAAACAACAATTAAAATATTTTATCAACCATCAAAATATACTGTACCAGAAGAACAGAAGAAATCCAGATCAACTAATCAGAGTAATCACAGAACCAAAGAAAGAGACAATATTATTCAACATGCACTCAGATCCAACAGCAGGATATTTTCATAAAAAAGCAATCATAGAAAGAACCAAAAAAAGATACTATTGGTCATTAATGTATCCACATATCATCCAATATTTTCAAAATTGTGATACTTGTCAAAGAAGAGGAGGAACAAAACCCAGTGAATTATTGAGACCAATTAAAGTGGGACAACTATTTGACCATATCAGAATTAACTTAGTCGGACTATTAACAATTACCAGCAGAGACAATAGATATATTGCAGTAGCTATGGATTATTTTACAAAATGGCCAAAAACAAAAGCCATTCAAAGAGCAGATGCAGAATTCATTGCTGAATTCATTCATCAAGATTTGATCTGTCAACACAGATGTTTAAAAAAATTATTATCTGATCAAGGAACTCATTTTGTGAAAAGAACATTAGCAGAATTAAGTCAAAAATTTAGGATAAAAAGACCATTATCATTACCATACCATCTACAAACAAATAGGTTAGTTGAAAGATTTAACAGAACATTATGTGAAACAATTACCAAAATCAGTCAAAAAAACCAGGATAAATGGGACTTGTTTATATCATTAGCATTATTTGCTTATCAGACAATAAAGCAGAACACAACACAAGCAACATCATTTGAATTAATATACAGTAGAACAGCAACATTACCAGTTGAGATAGAAGTCAATACTTATCCAACAGAACCAATAACTGAAGATAATTTTCAGAAAATGTTACTAAGAAGAACATATGACTTAATAGAAACACTAGAAAACAAATAACAAAAAGCAGATAATAACATCCAAAAGTCACAAGAAAAACAAAAAGAAAGACATAATAACCAACTACCAGATAAACCAGTTGAATTCAAAATTGGAAACAAAGTACTTTTATATTGTACTAAAGTGAAAAAACAATGAAGTAAAAAATTTGACCCCAAATGGAACAGACCATTTTACATTGAAAAAATTCTTAGAAATAAAGCTTATAAATTAAGATGAAACAACAAAATCTTAACCAAAACAGCACATGGTGATTAACTGAAACCATATCACCATATAGTGTCACCATCTACCAATAACATTCCACAATTGGGAGTACAAAAAATACTAGTCCAACCAAATAAGATTCCACGAGATCTGGAACCAATTATAATCATTGGACTAAACACATAAAATTAAACAATAAAAAAAGTATATAAAGACATGGCAGACACGACAAAAGACTTCAGAAAAATGAAAATCACTGACAATATCCACTCACTAGCACAACAACTATTCTAACTAATTTAACAACAGAATATAGAAATTACTATCAATCAACAAATTATTCGATACCAAGATATCAGAAAGATATTCAAATACAAAAGTCAAAAGAAAACAGAAAACACTATTAACAAAATAGTTCTGAAAATAAAATTAACAATGGAAGAACTAACAAGTGTTATCATATATCAAGAGTTAACCAAAAAAACTTGGAAATAGTGGATACACAAATTTTCAAGGAACTTTTGTTATTTCCACACTTGAATATTCAGAATTTATACACAGATAAAACAAAATAATTATTTGACACAACAATACTGCAATAACTGGAACAATTTGTGGAAAAGAACAATCTAACAACACAAGCAAGAGCCATCTATTGATTACATACCGAATTCCAAAATAGACTAGAAATCTTATTTAATCTAAAAATAGATTCTATTACAGTTAACCAAATGGGAAAGATAACTAACACCCAATTTGAAGAATTACAGAACAAAATAACTCAAGTAATTCTCAAAAAAGAAGTTCAAGAAATACCCAAAGACAGAGAACTAAAGCTAGAAGATTTGGAAAATCTCAATAGAGTTCAATATTAAAAAAGAGGAAATAATGTTACTCATAAAATATAGGGAGTATATTAGCATATGAATTAGCCAATCAATAGTAGCCATAGTAAATGTGAAATTCCAGGATTCTTTTCAAGAGGAATCACAGAATTCTAGGAATTTCAAGATTCTTGTACAAGAAATTGCAGAATTCCAAAATTCCAGGATTTCTCTCAAGAGGAATTGCAGGATTCCAGAAATTCCAGAATTTCTGGTGTGAAGAATTAAGAAATTAAGGAATCTTAATTATGTATATATAGCAGTAGTGCTAGAAGTAAAAAAGACAGAATCCAATAGTTAAAAACCTTCCATTCAAAAATATCAATAAATAATTATTTACCATTTTAATTTACTCTCCACTATTAACACTTCATGTTGATAGTAATTGATACTTGATCACACTAGAACAATAGCTCTTGATCACTGCTATTAACGAAATACTAACTTGTAATTGCTTTTACTTGTTTTTTTAATTTCTTTTATTTTCTTTTATTTCTTTTGTTATTTCTTTGGTTTTACTAAATTGATTAAGAATTAAGCACTGAGATACAGACATTATAGAAACTGGTAAAAGACCTGTGAAACAAAGGTAGAACACTCATAGATTTGAGGATAGCTTACCAGGAGGATTACCAGCCACCACGCTGAAAAAAAAATTCAACAGAATTGTAATTCTGGAAGGCTACTGAAACCAAATATTACAATCTCTGTTCATTATACAAATAACTCCACAACCAAACTTTCAGATAAACACACTTTCAAACCTTACCAACCACAAGATCAATCAAGCACCAAGTTATGGGTTTGTTATTTGACTTGAGACCCCAAATAAACACTTGTAATACTGACCACCATGCTAAGAAAGAAATTTGATGGAATTGCAATTCCAGGAGATTACTGAAACAACTATTGAATCTCTGTCCATTATACAAAAGACTCAACCAAAATCTTTAGATTGTGAAAACCTTTAGATACCAACAACTTAAAGATATTAGCAACATTATTCATCAATTGAGCACCAAGTTACAGGTTTGTTATTTGCTTTGAAACCCCAAATAATCACTTGTAACATTTGGTGCTCCCTGTAAGGTATAATTTTACAGAGAATCAGCACCAACAATAATCATCCAAAAGTGGCAGAATCAGAAATAATAGGAACAAACTATCTAGGATTTGCTAAATCTTTATTTCAATAGTACAGCCAACAATTAGAATTAAACAATAACCACTTCTCAGCAGAATTAGTCTTTAACTTCTACGTTAATAATAAAATCACAGACTGCTTAAGAGGAACAGTTAACATTGAATCTGCAAGAAAAAATTTCTATACAGAATTGTTTCAACATACCAGTCTACTAAGAAATTACAGTTTTGCACCAATCATCAGAGAAATCAATCAAACTATTAAAAAGTACACCCAACAACAATTCCTTATTACCTACACAAACAAAAACAAAGAAAGATTGCAAACACCAGCAGGAACACCAAAACAGATACAACCACCTATTTAGAAGAAAACCAGAGTTGAATCACCAACCAATCCATCATACCATTATATGTCAAGAAGTGTTATCAATATTTTCTCAGTAGACATGTCCACATCAAACATGACATTAATTTTTGGACAATTCTCATTCCAAAATAAACAAAGAAGAGCAGAGTTATTAGGACTATACAGTGAATATTTTGAGGAATTTAAATTGCAATCACCAACACCATCAAGATTCCAATCATTGTTACTTCAACCACTACAACAACAACAACAAATGGCATATGCACCAATTGCAAAGGTGGAAAAATTTTCTGGTAAAGAGAACAATGCACAAATGTAGATTAATGACATTGTTAAAGCTATCACTGCTAATAACTGGATGATGTCAGAGCCTTTTAAGCAATTCTTTATTTTCTTTAGAATGTCACTGACTTGTGGTATCATAGCTTGGCTCAAAAACCCCAAACATTCAATGCATTTAAATTGGAATTTTTAAGATATTTTAACAACAGCAACAGTATTAATTGCCTAGCCAACACCTTCACTACCATCAAATAAGAAGAAACTGAAGCAGTCACTACTTACTTAAGATGCTTCTACAGAAATCTGCACCAAATTCAAGCAATCCAAGCTGACTATTTTACAGCATTACAGATTCTAAACCAGTTTATACATGGACTATGCAGTAGCATTCTCTAGCACATATGTTCAATGCACCCACAAACTCTCCAAGATGCAGTTACCAATGCACAAGATTTCGAAACTGCTAAACTCAAAGCCAACCACACTTAAGCTGTCAATCTAGTGATAAATGGATCATTTGAATTGAATTCTAAGCTGAAACAATTCAGTGATTCCATTGATAAAAAATTAAAGAGATACTTAGCTAACAATCAGACAATTTATCAACCTTCACAATGATACAATAATCAAGGAAATGCAAATCATTTCCAGAATCAGCTGTGTCCATCATTCTTCACCAATTAACAGTGGCAGCAAGAAACACATGTTTGCCACTACTGTGGTAAACAAGGGCATTTGAGAATTGACTGTAGATTAAGAAAAAAAAACCAACAATTGGGAAATTAATATCAAAATTCCGATCACAGGTTTCAAACTCCAAATTATCAATCAAACCCAGAATTATATCAACCAAATTACCTACTTATGACACAACAGCCAATCTATCAACCACCAGTTTATCAGCCAATGACACCAGTAATTTATTAACTGCAGTCCCAGCCAATTTATTAGCCACCACCCCAAGTAATCTATCAACCCCAACAAATTCAAACACCACTACAAAACTTACCTCAAAATGGAATCCAAAGGCCAAGACTGACACAACAAAGCTGAAGATTGTCAATAGTAATCTATCAACCAATTCTCAGTTCATTTAATCAGCTGTCAGGATCACAACAGCAGAGTTCAGGAACCAGGTATACTCAAAACCCAAGTTCTCAGACCTATTTAAGTCTCCTGGTTACCCCAAAAGATGTCTCATCCAACAACTTGGAGACAAACCAAAAATCATTTACCAACAACATACCACCAGCCACCATCATAGAAGATGAGTCACTCACAGCTATATTTCTCTTTGAAATTGAAGAACCAACAGCCACTTTTTTGTTCAGTGAAGCCATATTTGAGGAAAAACCAATCACTGTCATATACACTGATGTCAAAGTAAATGGCCATACTATCAAACTCATCTTTGATAGTGGATTAGCAGGCAGTATTATTACACAACAACTCATGAACCAATTAGGTTACCAAGTTAATTGTGCTGTTAGTGTCAGAATAATAATAGCTGATAGAACGACCAAGACTCCTATCAGTGAAATTGATAATTTTCTCTTTAAAGTAAATGGTATTATTACTCCAATCAAAGTTTTGGTTATGGAGGCTATGCAGTATCAAGCACTAGTTAATAATGACTGACTAGTCAAAACAAACACCATGCTTGACTGGAACACACAGGAACTACAGCTTAGCCAGAACAGTTGACACACACAAATACCTGCCATGTGTAAACACTTCAAATTCATCATTATATCATCAGCCCCACTTATCAAATTTGAGGATGAAAAAAAAAACCTATCTGGAAAGTTTATCAAGTGTCTTGGGCCAACAAAGACCACAATGAGCTACCACTGATACTCTCTTGGGATAACAAAGGAAAAGGAAAACAAAAAGAAAAACTTATTTGGAATGCTGACCAAGTCTGAGAAACCGACAACAATCAAGACAAACTAACAACAACTTAGGAGTGGAAAGAAGACAATCAAGAGAAAAAAAGGAAAAAGAAGAAAGAAGATCCAACACCAATCTCTGCTCATCATCCATATATTTACACTCAAACACAATCATCTAATTATTGTTGACTGAAACTAGAATGTGTCAATTGTGGCAAAAAATTGTTGTTAATGAGTGCATGCTGTGGCAATGATAAGGAATACTAGATGACAACTAAGTTCTATTGCTACTCATCCTTTGTTGAACATTTTGGAAGACCAAAATGAGTAAAAAAATAGGATAATAAGTCATGTTTGGCTTGTGGAAAAACTCTCCTTGACAAAGAAATGTGGAATGACATTTCTGGGAGAGGAGGAACATATGACAAATCATGTCAGTACATGATTCTTATAAGTGACTGGGTAAGAAAAGAAATGGCCATAAATGCTGCCTGAAGACAAGCAGTCAAGCACTTAGATGGATGTCTATACAATGACAACAAAATTTGGTGAATGGCTCTCGCCAAAATCAAAGGAGTATTACTAGAAGAAATAAGGATGATCAAAAATAACCTTCCAGAGTCTATAGAACTTGACTGAGACCCAAAACCAGTTATAAATCTCTTGGACCCAGAACAATTCTATGAACACTACCAAGAGCTAGCACCCACAAGAAAAAAGCAGAAGCAACACTTGGAAAAAATCAACATTCAATTATGTAATTACTGTTTGATTCCATGTGACTTTCAATATTGTAATGAGTGTGACCTCATTTACAATTTACCAATGCACATAATCTACACAATCCCAGAAGAAGAAGAACCAATCAGCAGCTGCACATTGGAATTGAAATCAGATTTCGATCCTGATTCAAATTCCGACAACAACAACAACAAAAACAATAGTTCTAGCTCTGCTCAATATGGTAACAAAATTAATAATAATTTGAACTCTGATTCAAACCCTGAAACATATATTGTATTCCCTAATCTTTCCAAGGACCAAAAACTCAGATGGTTCAGTAATAATAATAAAGGTATCATGCCAGAACATGCACATAATATGGATGCAGAGTTTGATCTGAGATATCTGGAAAAAAATCCGATCAATCTGGAATCCCATTTGCACATCTGCATTGATCTCAAAATAGTACTGGAAATTTCAGTAACAACAATGGTGCAGTTAGTATTTAGGAGTAGCTTAGCAAAAAAGGGAATCAACATCAGAAGAGAAATAATTGATGCAGGATATGTAGGAAATATCATTGCTATGCTACAAAATAATTCAGAAAAGGCATATATCATAAATCTAAATGAAAAGATAACACAGGCAATATTCCTACTTCTAGTGAAAATAGCTCAATTAGTTTCAATAGAAAACAGAAAAAAATTAGGAATAACAGCAAGAGGAATACAAAAATTTGGATCAACAGGTAGAATAGACATACCAGTCAATATGGTAGAAGAAGAGGTTATTGACAAGAGAGAAATTATCTTCACCTGTCAACCAATTTTCATTCCACCATATAACCAGTACATGGTAGTTATAAAGAGAAAAGTAAAGGATCAGGTACAGATTTTTGAAGCAGAAGCAACACTTTGTGAATTAGAAAGGATTAGATTAGTCAATTTACACATACCAGCAAAAAACCACAGCCATATTAAAATTCTCATTTACAACAACACAAAAAGTATTATTGAAATACCAGAAAGAACCACTATTGGATACTTAACCACAGAAATTGAAGACCAATTTCCAAACACAATTTCAGACTTTCTACAACTGTGTAGATATATAAATATCACATCTCAAATCATATATAGATAAGGAGAATGTTATCTGCTCCAACCAGAACAATTGGAACAGATGAACTTGGGAAATCTAGATCTATTACAACATATGCAATTTAAGATATTACTTAACAACTTCAAGGACATTTTTGCAAGCAAAAACAAATTTGGCAAAACTAACATTATCTAACTCCAAATCAAGACTGGAGATACAATATCAATTAAACAGAGAGCATACAGAATATCACCAGCTAGCCATAAGATTATTTGTCAAGAAATCAATTGGATGCTTGACAACAGACTAATTCAGCCATCAATGAATCCATAATTATCACCAGTGGTACTAGTTCAGAAGAAGAATGGAAAGATCCATTTTTGTGTGGATTATCAGAAACTAAATGGAATGACCAAAGAAAATAACTATCCAACTCCAAAGATCCAAGAACTGTTTGATGCTTTTAGATAAAAAAAATGGTTTTCAATATTAGACTTAGACAATGGTTACTAGCAAGTAGCCATGAAACTGGAAGATAAAAAAAAAACAGCTTTCACAACTTGGGAAAGAAATTTTAAATTTGAAGTTATGCTATTTGGCTTGATGAATGCTCCAGCCATATTCCAATAACTGATAAAAATTGTCTATACTGGATTACTATAGAAATTAGTAGTTGTATATTTGGATAACACCAATGTGTTCTCAAAAACATTTGACAATTATCTGCATCATTTCCAACAAGTATTTGAAAAATTCAGAAAAGCTGAATTAAAGCTAAATGCAACCAAGTGTTTCTTTGAAAAAACTGAACCCAAGTTTTTGAGACATGTTGTGAGCAAAGATGATATCAAAATAGATCCAGATAAGATTGCAATAGTAAAGAACTTTTCAGTACCAACTAATTTGACAAAATTAAGAGCATTTCTGAGATTTGCAGGCTATTATTACTGTTTTATCAAAGACTTTTCTAAACTGGCTCAGCCACTTCATCATCTACAAACCAAGAATATAAAGTACAAGTGAACAAAAGCTCAACAAGAAGCATTTGACACATTAAGAAGAAAGCTTATTCAAGCTCCAGTGTTGATGTATCCAGATCACAACAAACCATTCATAATCACCACCAATGCATCAGGCCAAGCATTGAGAGCAGTACTATCACAAAGAGGTCCAGATAGAAGAAAATATCCAGTAGCATACACCAGCCAAAGTTTGAATCCAGCTGAAAAAAACTATAGAACATCAGCATTAGAACACTTAGCAATCTATTGAACTGTCATCAAATGGAAAGAATACTTGAGTCAAAAGTTTGACATATACACTGATTACAAAGGATTGACTTCAATCCAGAAGCAAAAATTTGGAGATGATTGTTATGCCAGATGGAAAATAGAACTTTCATTATTTAATTATACAGTACATTATAAAAAAAGAAAAAAAAATGGAAATGCTGATGGATTGTTATAAATGAGACAAATCTAAAAATACATTTCAACCCAAAAATATAACAAAAGATGAATATACAAAAATACCAACAACTCCAACATTATATAAATACCCAATTGTTCAAGAAGAAATTATCTCAAAAGGAACAAAGGAACATAAAACAACAATCAAAATATTTTATTAACCATTAAAATATACTTTATCAGAAGAATAAAAGAAATCCAGATCAACCAACAAGAGTAATTACAGAACCAAAGAAAGAGACAATATTATTCAACATACACTCAAATTTAACAACAGAACATTTTTACAAAAAAGCAATTATAGAAAAAACCAGAAAAAGATACTATTGGCCATCAATGTATCCAAATATCATCCAATATGTTCAAAATTGTGATGCTTGCCAGAGAAGAGAAAAAACAAAATCCAGTGAACTATTGAGACCAATTAAAGTAGGACAATTATTTGATCACATTGGAATTGACTTAGTTGGACCATTAACAATTATCAAAAGAAGCAACAGATATATTGCAGTAGCCATAAATTATCACACAAAATGGCCAGATGCAAAAGCCATTCAAAAAGCAGATGCAGAATCTGTTGCTGAATTTGTTTATCAAGACTTGATCTGTCGATACAGATGTCCAAAAAAATTGTTATCAAATCAAGGAACTTACTTTGTGAATAAAACATTAACAGAATTGAATCAAAGATTTGGGATAAAAAAACCATTATCATCACTATATCATTCACAAACAAATGGACCAGTTAAAAAATTTAACAGAACATTATGTAAAGCCATTGCCAAAATCAGCCAAAAAAATCAGAACAAATAAAACTTGATTATACTATTAGTATTACTTGCTTATTGGACAATAAAGCAAGACACTATACAAGCAACACTATTTAAATTAGTATATGGTAGAACAGCAACATTACCAGTTGAAATAAAAGTCAAAACATATCTAACAGAACCAATAATGGAAGAGAATTTTTAAAGAACATTGTTGAAAAAAACATATGACTTAATGGAGACACTAGAAAACATGTGATAAAGAGCAGCTGATAACATTCAAAAGTCACAAGAAAGACAAAAAAAGAGACACAATAACCAACTACCAGAGAAACCAGTTGAATTCAAGATTAGAAACAAAGTACTTCTACATTGTACCAAAGCAGAAAAACAATGGAGTGGAAAATTTGACCTCTAATGAAATGGACCATTTCACATAGAAGAAATTCTTGGAAATAGAGCTTATAAATTAAGATTGAACAACAAAATCTTAACCAAAACAACATATGGTAATCGACTGAAACAATATCACCATATAACAACATCATCCACCAGTAATATTCTACAGTTAGAAGTACAAGGAATACTAATTAAACCAGATGAGATTCCACAAAATTTAGAACCAATTATAATCATTAAACCAAACATGTAAAATTAAACAATCAAAAAAGTATATAAAAACACAGTATATGCGACAAAAAACAGTAGAAAATGGAAATCACTAACAGCATACATTCACTAGCACAGCAACTTTTCCAACTAATACAACAACAAGAAATGAAAATTACAATTAACCAACAAATTATCTAATACACAAACACCAGAAAAAGACCATAAAACAAAATACGGAGAAAAACAGAAAACACTATGGACAAAATAATTGCAAAAGTAAAATTGGCAATAGAAACACACCCAAAAACCATCCACTATCAAGAGTTAACTATAAAAACTTGGAATTAGTAAATACAACAATTTCCAAAAAACTTCTGTTACTTTCACTTGGGACAGTACTTGAACATTCAAAACTTATACACGGATAAAACAAAACAATTATTTGATACAACTATACTGTTATAACTGGAACAATTTGTAGAAAAGAACAACCTAACTACACAAGCACAAGCCATCTATTGGCTACATACTGGATTTCAAGACAGACCAAAAATCTTACTTAATCCAAAAATAAACTTTATTATAGTAAACCAAATGAGAAAAATAACCAATGCCCAATTTGAAGAATTACAGAACAGAATAACACAAATAATTCTTAAAAAAGAAGTTCAAGAAATACTCAAAGATGGAGAATTAAATTTGGGAGATCTTGACAGAGCTCAATATTAAAAGAAGGGAATAATGTTACTTATAGAATATAAGAAGTATATTAGCATATAAATTACCCAATCAAAAGTAGGCACAGTAGATATGAAATTCCAGGATTTCTCTCAAAGAAATTGCAGGATTCCAGAAATTTCAGAATTCTTATACAAGGAATCACAAAATTTTAGAATTCCAAAATTTCTCTCAAAAAAATTGCAGGATCCCAGAAATTGCAGGATTCCTGGTGTGAAAAATTGAGGAATTGAGGAATCTCAATTATGTATATATAGCAGTAGTGCTAGAAGTAGAAAAGACAGAATTTTTTAGTTAGAGGCCCCTTAGTTTAGATTTAAGGTTTCAATATTGATTTCTGATTGTTGATTAATTAAGCAATGATGGCAGTCAATTTGTAAGTGTCCTTGTTTACCACAATAATGACAAACACGCATTTTCTGTTGTCACTGTTGATTGGTTGACAATGTTGAACATGATTGATTATAGAAACAATTAGAGTTTCCTTGATTATTGCATTGTTGTGGAGTTTGATAGATTGCCTGATTATTGTTAACTAAGTATCCCTCTAATTTCTGATTTATTGATTCACTGAATTGCTTCAATTTGAAATCCAAGTTAGATGATCTGTTTATTACTAGATTTACTGCTTGGGCATGGTTGGTTTCTAATTTAGCAGCTTCAAAATCTCTGGCATTTGTGACGGCTGCTTACAGATTAATGGAATGCATTGAACATATGCATTGAAAGATACTACTGCACAATCTACAAATGAACTGGTTTAAAATCTGAGATGCTGTAAAATAGTTAGCTTGAATTGCTTGGATTTGGTGCAAATTCCTGTGGAAATGTCCCAAGTAAGTGGTAATTGCTTCAGTTTTTCCTTGTTTGATTGTGGTGAAGGTGTTGGCTAGGCAATTAATACTGTTATTATTACTGAAATATCCCAGGAATGCAACTTTGAATTCCTAGAATATTTGAGATTTGGTGACTAAACTTTGATACCATGTGTTGGTAGTATCTTGTAAGAAATAAGGAATGGCTTGAAGTGCTCTCATATCATTCTATCTATTGGCCACAATGGCTTTTTTAATATCGTTGAGTTATATTTGGGTGTTGTTTTCTTCACCAGTAAATTTTTCAAGTTTTGCTATTGGAGCATAGGCCATTGGATTCAAGTTTGGTTGTTGAAGTTGTTGTTGTGGCTGTTGAAGTGGCTGCTGTGATTGTTGGAGTGATTGAAGTGGCTGCTATTAAATTGGTTCAATTGGTGATTGATCAATAACAAATACTGGAAGTAAGTTTTGCTGATTAATTGTTTTGGGATTTGTATTGTTCGGATTTTAAGAAGTTTGAAAGTTTGGAGTTTCAATTTCTGGATTTTCTAAATTTGGATCTTGCTGAGTCTGAAAGTTTGGGGTTTCAATGTCCGAGTTTTCCAGAATTGATTTCTGGTAAGTAAATTCTTGATCTTTGGTTTCTTCTTTTTTCTCTTCTGATTCTGTTATTTCTCAGGGACTTGCATTTCCAAAATCTGGTTGAGGTGGTAGTAATTGAAATCCTAATGGTGTTGGCAATCACAATTTAAATTCTTCAAAATAATTGCCATAGGTTTCTAGTAATTCTGTTTTCTTTTGTTTACTTTGAAATAGGAGTTATCTAAATGTTGATGTCACATGTGATGTGGACATGCCTATTGATGAGATGTTAATGGCACTTTCAGGTGTATAGTGGTATAATGGGTTTGTTGGTAATTTAACTCTAATTTTCTTCTAAGTAGGTGGTTAGATTTTTTTTGGTATTGCTGTTGGTGTTTGTAGTTTTTTTTTTTCTTTTGTCTGCATAGGTGATTGGAAATTGTTGTTGTGTGTATTTTTTAATGGTTTAATTGATTTCCCTAATGATTGGTGTGAAACTGTAGTTTCTTGGTAAACTAGTATGTTGAAAATATTCTGTATAGAAATTTTTTCTTGCAGATTCAATGTTAACTGTTCTTCCTAAGCAGTCTGTGATTTTATCATTGATGTAGAAGTTGAAAGTAGATTCTGTTAGATAGTAGTTGTTGTTTAATTCTAATTGTTGGCTGTATTGTTAAAACAAAACTTTGGCAAATCCTAAATGGTTTGCTTCTATAACTTCTGATTCTGCCACTTTTGGGTGCTTGTTGTTGGTGCTGGTTCTCTGTAGGATTATACCTTACAGAGAGCACCAAATGTTACAAATAATTATTTGGAGTCTCAGATCAAATAACAAATCTGTAACTTGGTGCTCAATATCTTGATAATGCTAATAATACTGGTATGTTGGATGTATCTAAAGATTTTAGAGTTTAGTTCTTTGTATAATAGACAGAGATTTGATAACAATGTGATTGGTTGGTGAGTTGTTTTCCCAATTTCTGTTTTCAGCATAATGACTGGTTTAATCTGGCAGTCATGCCCTTCTGGTAAGCTATCTATTAATATATATATTCTTATCTTTATCTCTGGGTCTTTTACCAGGCTATCTGTAACGTCAATAATGCAGCACTTTAATCCTTAATTAATTAGTAAACAACAATAAAATCAAAGACAAGAAAGAAAAATAAAAAAAAATAAAGAAAAAAATAAAGAAATAAATGAAAGCAATTGCAAATTAGTATTTTGTTAATAGCTGTAATCAAGAGCTATTGTTCTCACATGGTTAAGTATCAATTACTATTAACATAAAGTGTTAATAGTGGGAAGTGGATTAAAATAATGAATAATTATTTATTAATATTTGTGAATAGAAGGTTTTTAACTAAAGAATTCTGTTTTTTTTACTTCTAGTACTATTGCTATATATACATAATTGAGATTTCTTAATTCCTCAATTTTTCACATCAGAAATCTTGAAATTCTACATTTACTATGGCTACTTCTGATTGGCTAATTTATATGCTAATATACTTTCTATATTTTATGAGTAACACCATATATTAATTTAAATGGTGTTGCTTGTATAGTGTCTTACTTCATTATTCAATAAGCAAATAATACTGATGGTATAAACAAGTCTCATTTGTTCTGGTTTTCTTGGCTGATTTTTGCTATTGCTTCACACAATATTCTGTTGAACTTCTCAACTAAACTATTTGTTTGTGGATGGTATGGTGATAATAATAGTCTTTTTATCCCAAATTTTTGACTTAATTCTGTCAATGTTCTGTTTACAAAGTGAGTTCCTTGATCAAATAGTAATTTTTTTGGACATCCATGTCAACAGATCAAATCTTGATAAACAAATTTAGCAACAGATTTTGCATCTGCTTTTTGAATGGCTTTTGCTTCTGGTCATTTTGTGAGATAGTCCATGGCTACTGCAATATATCTGTTGCCTCTACTGATTATTGTTAATGGTCTGACTAAATCAATTTAAATGTGATTGAATGGTTGTCCCACTTTGATTGGTCTTAATGGTTTACTGGGTTTTGTTCCTCTTTTTCTCTGACAAGCATCACAATTTTAAACATATTGAATAATATTTGGATACATTAATGGCCAATAATATCTTTTTCTGGTTCTTTCTATGATTGCTTCTTTATGAAAATGTTTTGCTGTTAGATTTGAGTGCATGTTGAATAATATTGTCTCTTTCTTTGGTTCTGTGATTACTCTGATTGGTTGATCTGGATTTCTTCTGTTTTTCCGGTAAAGTATATTTTGATAGTTAATAAAATATTTTAATTGTTGTTTTATGTTTCTTTGTTCCTTTTAAGATAATTTTTCTTTGAATAATTGGGTATTTATATAATGTTGGAGTTGTTGGTATTTTTGTATATTTATCTTTTGTTATATTTTTGGTTTTGAAATGTTTTTAGATTTGTCTTATTTGTGACAATTTGTCAGTATTTCCATTGTCTTTTCTCTTTTTATAATGTACTGTAAATGTATATAATGATAGTGCTATTTTTTATCTTGCATGGTGATCATCTCCAAATTCTTGCTTCTGAATTGAAATCAATTCTTTGTGATCTGTATATACTTCAAACTTTTGGCTCAAGTATTCTTTCCATTTCATGACTGTCCAATAGATTGCTAGATGTTCTAATGCTGGTGTTCTGTAGTTCTTTTCAGCTGAATTCAAACTTTGGCTGGCATATGCTACTGGATGTTTTCTTCCATTTGGTTTTTTCTGTAATAACACTGCTCCCAATGCTTGGCCAAATACATTAGTAATAATAATAAATAGTTTACTGTGGTTTGGATAGATCAGTACTGAAGCTTGAATAAGCTTTTTTCTCAGTGTGTTGAATGCTTTTTGTTGAGCTTTTGTCCATTTATACTTTATATTCTTAGTTTGTAAATGATAGAGTGGCTGTGCCAGTTTTGAAAAGTCTTTGATAAAGTGACAATAATATCCCACAAATCCCAAGAATGCTCTTAGTTCTGTTAAGTCAATTGGTACTAAAAAGTTTTTTACTATTGTGATCTTATCTGGATCTGTTTTGATACTATTTTGGTTTACAACATGTCCCAAAAACTTGAGTTCTGTTTTTTTAAAGAAGTATTTGTTGGCATTCAGTTTTAATCCTGCTTATCTGAGTCTTTCAAATACTTGTTAAAGATAATGCAGATGATTATTAAATATTTTTGAGAACACATTGGTGTCATTCAAGTATACGACTACTAATTTTTATAGTAGTTTAGTATAAACAATTTTTATAAGTTGCTGAAAAGTGGCTGGAGCATTTATCAAGCTGAATGGCATTACTTCAAATTCGAAATTTCTTTCTTGGATTGTAAAAGCTGTTTTCTTTTTATCTTCTGGTTTCATGGCTACTTGCTAGTAACCACTGTCTAAATCTAGAGTTAAGAACCATTTTTTTCTGCCAAAAGCATTGAAAAGTTTTTGGATCTTTAGAGTTGAGTAGCTATCTCCTTTTGTTACTCCATTCAGTTTTCAGTAATCTACACAGAATCAGATTTTCCTATTCTTTTTCTGAACTAATACTACTGGTAATGACCATGATGGCTGAATTAGTCTGTTGTCAAGCATCTGATTGATTTCTTGACGAATAATCTCATGGCTGGCTAGTGGTACTCTGTATGTTCTCTGTTTAATTGGCATTGCATCTTCAGTCTTGATTTGGTGTTGGATGATGTCAGTTCTGTCAAATTTGTTTTTGCTGGCAAAGATGTCATTGAAATTGTTGAGTAACATCTTGAGTTGCATTTATTGAAATGAATCTAAGTTCCTCATATTCATTTGTTCCAATTGTTCTGGTTGGAGCAAATAACATTTTTCTCGTCCATATATTGTTTGAGATGTGATATCTACATATCTACATAGTTGTATAAAGTTTGAAACAGAGTTTAGTGATTGTTCTTTAATTTCAGTGGTTAAATATCCAATGATAGTTTCTTCTGATATTTTGATGATATCTTCTGTGTTGTTGTAAATGGAAATTTTGATGTGATTGTAGTTCTTGGCTAGTATGTGTAGATTGACTAATCCAATCTTTACTGTTTTACAAAAAATTGCCTCCACTTCGAAAATCTGAATCTGATTTTTTACTTTCCTTTCTATGACTATCATGTACTGATCATATGGTGGAATGGAAATTGGTTAACAAGTGGAGATAATTTTTCTCTTGTCAACAATTTTTTTCTCTGTTATATTAACTGATACATCTATTCTGCCTGTGGATCCAAAACTCTGCATCTCTTTAGCTATAATCCCTAATTTCTCCCTGTTTTCTATTAATACTAACTGAGCTATTTTTACCAAAAGTAGAAATATTGCTTGTGCTATTTTTTTGTTTGGATCTATAATATGTGCTTTTTCCAAGTTGTTTTGTAGCATAGCAATAATATTTTCTACATATTCTATGTCAATTATTCCTCTTCTTATGTTGATTTCTTTTTTGGCTAAGCTACTCCTAAATACTAACTGTATTATTGATGTTGCTAGAATTTCTAGTGCTATTTTGAGATCAATGCAGGTGTGCAAATGGGGTTCTAATTTGATGAGATTCTTTTCTGAATATCTTAAATCAAACTTTGCATCAGTATCATGTGCCCATTCTGGCATAATATTTTTATTATTATCATTGTACTATCTGAGTTCCTGTTTCTTAAAGAGATTAGGAAGCATAATATATGTTTTGGGGTTTGAATTGGAATTCAAATTGCTATTATTTTCTTTGCTATATTAAGTGGAGCTAGAACTATTGTTTTTGTTATTATTATTATTGGAGTTTGAATTGAAATTAAAATTTGATTCCAATTTCAATGCACAGCTGTTGATTGGTTCTTCCTCCTCTGGGATTGTGTAGATCATACATGTTGGTGGATTGTAAATGAGGTTACACTTATTACAATATTGAAAGTCATATGGAATCAAACAGTAATCACATAATTGAGTGTTGATTTTTTCCAAGCATTGCTCCTGCTCTTCTCTTGTAAGTACTAGCTCTTGGTAGTGTTCGTAGAATTGTTCCAGATCTAAGAAGTTTATGACTGGTTTTGGGTTCCAGTCAAGTTCTATGGGTTCAAGTGGGTTATTTTTAATTGTTTTTTTTTCTTTTAGTGATGTTCCTTCAATTTTGGCAAGTGTCATTTGCCATATTTTGTCATCATTGTGTGGACAGCTGTCCAGACGTTTGACTGCTTGTCTCCAGACAGCATCTATAAGTGTTTCTTTTCTTATCCAGTTGCTTATGAGAATTGTATACTGACATGATTTGTCACATATTTCTTCTCTCTCAGAAATGTTGTTCCATATTCCTTTGTCAAGAAAAGTTTCTCCACAAGCCAAACATGGCTCATTATCCCATTTTTCAACTTGTTTTGGCCTTCCAAAGCAGTCAATAAAGCATGGGCAGCAATAGAACTTAGTTGCCATTTGATATTCCTTGTTATCACTACAGTATGTGTCCATTAATGACAATTTCTTGCCACAATCAATGTATACCAGTTTTGGGCAGTAATAATTAGATGGTTGTGGTGGAGTATATATGTATAGGATATAAGTGGCAATAATAGTTGATATTGGTTCTTCTTTTCTTCTCTTTCCTTTTTTTTTTATATTTTTCTTCTACTCCCAACTTATTAGCTCTTCCTGGTTGTTGTTGGTTCCCCAGGCTTGGTTGAAATTCCAATTAGGTTCTTTTTTTTTCTTTTTTTTTCCATTGTCATCTTAAGAGAGTATTGGTAATAACTTATTGTGGTTTTTGTTGGCCCAAGAAACTTGGTAGGCTTTTTAGGTAGAGTTCTTTTCTTCTTTCTCGAATTTGATGAGTGGTGCTGGCATGTTGGTAGTCTTGAAATGGCCACACATAACTGGTACATGAGTGTGTTGACCGTTTTGACTGAGTTCAAGTTTTTGTGTGTTCCAATCAAGTGTCACATTGGTTTTAAACAATCAATTATTACCAACAAGTGCTTAGTATTGAGTCACTTTCATAACTAATATCTTGATTGGCATAATTATATTATTGACTTTTATAGGAAAGTTATTAATTTTGCTGATTAGAGTTTTGGTCACTCCATCAGTAATGATAATTTTTACACTGGTAGCTCGATCAACTCGGCAACCTAATTGGTCCATGAATTGTCTTGTGATGATATTACCAGTTGATCTACTGTTTAGGATTGGTTTTATGTGCTGCCCATCAACTTTCACATCTGTATACATTGCAGTAATGAGTTTTGATTTTAGAACGGCTCCATTGAATAGTGGTGTTTTGACTAGTTCTTTGAGTTCAAAAGAGAAAATAGCAGTAAGTAATTCATCTTTAGTAATAGTTGCTAATGGGATATTGTTGATAAGTGACTGCTTTTGTTTGGTTTTTAGGTTGTGGGATGTGGCATTTTTTGTGGTTACCAGAAGATTTAAATAGTTCTAAGAACTTGGGTTTTGAGTATATCCAGTTCTTGAACTCTATTGTTGAGATCCTGATAGTTGTGTGAAAGAACTGGAGATCAGTTAATGAACCACCATCAACAATCTTTAGCTTTGTTGTATCAGTCTTGGCCTTTGGGTTTCATTTTGAGGTAAGTTTTGTGGCAGTGTTTGAATTTGTTGGGGTTGATAGATTACCTGAGGCTGTGGCTGATAGATAAATTGGGACTGTGGTTAATAAACAATGGGTACTGAGGACTAATAAATTGGTGGTTGATAGATTGACTGTTGTGTCACAGGTAGGTAATTCAGTTGATATAATGCTGAATTGAGTTGATAATTCGAAGCTTGAAACTAGCGATCAGGGTTTTGATATTGATTTCCTGATTGTGAATTATTATTATAAGCACAGCAGTCAATTCTCAAATGATCTTGTTTACCACAATTGTAACAGATATGCATTTTTTGTTGTCACTGCTGATTGGATGATGATGATAGACACAACTGATTTTGAGAGCAATTTATTCTTCTGAAATTATTATGTCATTGAGATGGCTGATAAATTGCACAATTGTCAGTTAAGTATCTTTCCAATTTCTGATTAATTAAATTATTAAGTTGTTTCAATTTGGAATCCAAGTTAGATAATCCATTTATGACTAGTTTAACAGCTTGGACATAGTTTGCTTCAAGTTTTGCCAATTCAAAATTTTTCGCATTGGTGACTGTGTTTTGGAAAGTTTGTGAATGCATTGGGCATATGCATTGGAAAAAGCTACTGTGCAGTCCATGGATGAACTGGTTTAGAATCTGTGGCACTGTAAAATAGTCAGCTTGGATTGCTTGAATTTGGTACAAGTTCTTGTGGAAGCATTCCAAGTAAGTGGTAACTGCTTCAGTTTTTCCCTATTTGATTGTAATGAAGGCATTGGCTATGTGATTAATACTATTATTATTACTGAAATATCCCAAAAATGCAATTTTAAATTCCTGGAACATTTGAGGTTTAGTGGCTAAACTCTGATACCACAAGTTGGCAGTATTCTATAAAAAATAAGGAATCACTTAAAGGGCTCTGTTGTTATTTCATCTATTGGCTGTGATGGTTTTTTCTATATTATTGAGCCATACTTGGGCATCATCCTTTTCACCAGTAAATTTTTCTATTTTGGCAATTGGAGTGTAGACTATTGGTTGTTGTTGTGGTTGTTGTTGAATTTGTTGTTGGGGTAGCAGTTGTGGCTGTTGTTGCTGTTTGGTAATTGGTGAAATGGGTAATGAATTAATCTTGATTATTGAAAGTAAGTTTTGTTGATTAATTACATCAGAATTTTGATTATTCTGATTTTCCAGAGTTTGATTAACCAGAGTTTTAATTTCTGAATTTTCTAGAATCAGGTTTTGTTTGCTAATTTCCTGATCACTACTCTCCTCTTCTTTAGAGTTGGTTATTTCTCAAGAACTAACAGCTCCAAAATCTGGTTGTGGTGGTGGTGATCAAATTCCTGATGGCATTGGTGATCACAATTTAAATCTCTCAAAATAATTGCTGTATGTTCCTAATAACTCTGCTTTTTTTTGTTTACTTTGAAATGGAATTCTATTTAGTGGTATTGTCATGTTTGCTGTAGCTGTGCTTATTATATTGATAGTGCTTTTAAGTATATGGTAATATGATGAATTAGCAGATGAATCAAATCTTTGTTTCTTCTAAGTGGGTAGTTGGATTTGCTTTGATGTTCCTGCTGGTGTTTGTAATCTTCTTTTTCTTTTATTGGCAAAAGTAATAGGAAATCTCTGTTTGGTGTATTTTTCAATTTCCCTGTTTATTTCTGTAATTAGGGGTGCAAATAGGTAGTTTTGTGGAAAAGTAATGCTTTGGAGCAATTCACTAAAGAAGTTGTTAAAAGTGGATTCTGGATTTCCTTGGCCTCTCAAATAATATACTATTCTTTTATTGATATAGCAATTGAAAGCTGATTCTGTTGGCCAACTATTATTTATTAATCCAAGGTGGGTGTAATAGTGTTAGAATAAGGATTTTGCAAATTCCAAATGGTTTGTTCCTGTTTTTTCAAATTCTGCCACTGTTTCAAATGAGTATTGTGGTATTGGTTTCTCTGTTGGATTATACCTCACAAGGAGCACCAAATGTTACAGGTGTTTATTTGGGGTCTTAAATCAAATAACAAATCTGTAACTTGGTGTTCAATTTATATTGGTGTTGATATCTGAAAGTTTCAGTGATCTGAAGGTTTTGTTGTAGAGTTCTTTGTATAATAGACAAAGATTTAACTGATAGTTTTATCCATAGTTTCTCAAAACTGCAGTTTCATCAATTTTTTTCTCAGCATGATGGTCAGCAATCCTCCTGATAAAATATTCTCAATCCCAAATGTCTACCCTTATTTTTGGGTCTTTTACCAGTGCTATATTCTGACGTTAATACCTCTGCACATAAATCTTTTTAATCAAGTTAGTAAACAAAAAAAATAACAAAAGAAAAATAAAAGAAAAGAAAATAAAGAATAAGCCAAGGCAATAATAGTTAGTATCTTGTCAATAATTATAATTAAGAACTATTGTTCCAGCATAGTTAAGTATTCAAAACTATCAACATGAAGTGTTAATAGTAAAAAGTAGATTAGAATATTGAATAGTTATTTATTAATAATTATAAATTAGGGGATTGCTTAAATCAAATCTAAACTGAAAAATCCATTTTTTCTACTTTTAATACTATTGTTATATATACATAATTGAGATTTCTTAATTTCTTGATTTCTCACATCAAGAATCTTGAAATTCCTGAAATTTTGCAATTTCTTTTGAAAAGAATTCTGAAATTCTGGAATCCTGCAATTCCTTGTATAAGAATTCTGAAATTTTTGGAATTCTGTAATTCCTATTGAGAGAAATCCTGAAATTTTATATCTACTGTGCCTACTTCTGATTGGCTAATTTATATGCTAATATATTTTCTATATTTTATAAGTAATACCATGCTCAAGCTGTCAATCTAATGATGAATGGATTATCTAAATTAGACTCAAAGTTGAAACAATTTAGTGATTTCATTAATCAAAAATTAGAGGGATACTTAGCTAACAATCAGGCAATTTATCAACTTTCACAATGATGCAATAATTAAGAAAACATAAATTGTTTCCAGAATTAGTCATATCCATCCTTCTTAACCAATCAACAGTAGTAGCAGAAGATGTGTATTTGCCACTACTGTGATAAATAAGAACATCTGAGAATCAATTGCAGGTTAAAAATAGACAACCAACAATCAGAAAATCAATATCAAAACTCTAATTGCTGGTTTCAAACTCCGAATCAATACCCAAATCAAGATTAATACTCACTTCATTACACCCAAATAATACCACAGCCAATATATCAATTACCAGTATATCAAGCTCCAATTTATTAACTAACAACACCCATAATTTATCAGCCATAGCCACAATCTATTTATTAACCACAGTTCTAAATGCTATATTAGCCTTCACAAATTCAAACACTGCTACAAAACTTATCTTAAAATAGAATCCAAAGGCCGAGAATAACACAACAAAACTGGAGATCAGCAATAGTAGTTCATTAACTGATTTCCAGTTCTTCAACACAACCATCAAAATCTTAACAGTAGAATTTGGGCACTGAGTACATCCAAAACCCAAATTTTCAATACTATTTAAGTCTTTTAGTAACCCCAAAAAACGTCTTATCCAATAACTTAAAAATCAACCAAACACAACCACTCACCAGCAACATACCTCCAGCTACCATTACCAATAACAAATCACTAGCAGCAATTTTCCTGTTCAAACTTGAGAAACTGTTATCTACACTGTTGTTCAGTAGAGCTGCACTCAAAGAAAAACCAATCACCACTATGTACACTGATGCTAAAGTTGAGGGTCACTTTATTAAACTCATATTAGATAATGGGTCAGCAGGCAGCATTATCACATGACAACTCATGGACCAATTAGGTCACTAAGTTAATCACATTGCCAGTGCCAGAATCATAATAGCTGATAGAATGACCAAAACTCCAATTGGCAAGATTGATAACCTTCTTATAGAAATCAATAACATTATTGTACTCATCAAGATATTAGTCATGAAAGTCACTCAGTATCAAGCACTGGTTGATAATAACTGGTTGTCCAAAACAAATATAATACTCGACTGGACCACTCAGGAATTGTAATTCAGTCAGAACAGACAATACACACAAGTATTAGCAATATATGGTCATTTCAAACCCAGTAACAACACACCAGCACCACTTATCAAGTTTGATAATGAAGAGAAAAAACCTATCTGAAAAGTGTATTAAGTTTCCTGGGCCAATGCTGATTACAACAAATTATCACTGATACTATTATAGGACAACAAAGAAAAGAAAAGAAGAAAAGAAGAACTTACTTAAGAAACCAATCAAAGTTATTGAAATAATGACAATCAAAGTGAGCAGTTACCAATTTAGACTTGGGAAGAAAAAGGGAAAAGAAAGAAGAAAGAAAAAGAATCAGCACCAGCCACTACTACCACTTATACATCATATACTTACTTGTTATTATACCAGTCTAACTATTACCAACTGAACTGGTATGTGTTGATTGTAACAAAAAATTGTTATCAATGGGCACATGCTATGGCAATAATGAGGAATACTTTACAGCAACCAAATTTTACTGCCACTTATATGTCCTAGAATGCTTTGGAAAACCAAAGAAACAAGAAAAATAGAACAACAAACTATGTTTGACTTGTGGTGAAACTCTCTTCAATGAAAGAATGTGGAATGACATTTTTGAAAAAAGAAAAACATATGATAAATTGTGTTAGTACATAATTTTAATAAGTAATTGGGTAAAAAAAGAGACACCAATAGAAGCCACCTGAAAAAAAGCAATAAAATGTCTGGACAGTTGTCCACATAATAATGACAAAATCTGGTGAATAGCACTTGCCAAAATCAAAGAAGCATTACCAAAAGAAATAAAGACAATCAAAAACAACCCACCAGAATCCATAAAACTTGACTGGGACCCAAACTCAGATATTATCTTAGAATCTATAGACCCAAAACAATTTCATGAGCACTACCAAGAATTAGCACCCACTCGAAAAAAATAAGAACAACAGTTGGAAGAAATAAACATCTGACTATGTAATTACTATTTGATCCCATGTAACTTTCAATATTGTAATAAGTGTGACCTTATTTACAATCTACTACCATGCATAATCTACATAATTCCAGAAGAAAACAAACCAATCAGTAGTTATATATCAGAATTGGAATCAATTTTCAATCCCAATTCAAACTCTGACAATGATAATAACAAAAACAATAGTTCCAGTTCCATCCAAAATAGCAACAGCAATAACAATGACAATTTAAACTCGGATTTAAACTCTAAACAATACATTGTGCTCCCTGATCTTGCCAAGAAGCAGAAACTGAAATAGTTTAATAATAATAATAATGATATTATGCCAAAATGTGCACATGATACCAATGTAGAGTTTGATCTGAGATATTTAAGAAAGGATGCTATTAAATTAGAACCACATTTACATACTTGCATTAATCTGAAAATACTACTGAAAATCTCAGCAACAACAATAGTTCAGTTAGCATCTAGAATAGTTTAGCAAAAAAGAGAATTAACATCAGAGGAGGAATAATTGACACAAGATATATAGGAAATATCATTACAATACTACAAAATAATTCAGAAAAGGCCTATATCATAGAACCAAATAAAAAGATAGCACAGACAATATTTTTGTCTTTGATTAAAATAGCTCAATTAGTATTAGTAAGAAACAGAGAGGAGTTAGAAATGACAGCTAAAGGAATCCAAAGTTTTGAATCCATGAATAAAATAAATGTACTAGTTAATATGGCAGAGGAAAAAATTTTTGACAAAAGAGAAATTATCTCCACCTGTCAATCAATTTCTATTTTACCATATGATCAGTATATGGTAGTTATAGAAAGAAAAATAAAAAATCAGGTCCAGATTTTTAAGGCAGAAACAACACTTTGTAAATTAGGAAAGATTGAATTAGTCAATTTACTGTTACCAGAGATTTTTGGTCTTTTTTCTTAAATGTTGTTAATATTGATTTGCTATGAATTCACATTCTCAGAAAGTAGTTGAACCTCCAATAACTGAATTTATCTTCAAATTATCTCCTATAATTTGAACTGCTGAACTTATGAATAGAATGGCCAATTCTATGCCAGTTACTTTGTGTAGTTACATTGTAGTAAATATCAACTCTTTCCCAAAAATTGCTTGTCTGGAAGCTTACTAAAATGTATAGTTACTTTGCTGTAAAAGTCAGCTCTTCTATAGGAATCTTGTCTGTAGGCTACCCTAATGATTATGATAAGAAAAGAATAGAAAAATAAAAGAAATAAAATTCTGTCAAGGAAAACGTTTTCTGTCCAGGCCTGGAGTCACTAACAGATTACTGAAATTGGTAGCTAATTAATTTCGAAATGTTAGTTGTGTTGAGGGAATTTCAAGTATAATAATTTAAAGAATTTGTTTTCAAATTTTTTTTTTAATTTTTATTTGAAAAATATAAAAGATGATTTGTTTCAATTTAAGATATTTAAAGTAAGATACTATGTTATAATACTATGAGAAAATACTATAAGAAGATACTATAAGAAGATATATTTTCTTGAAAAGAGAAGCTTTTCTTTTATACAACTTGTTATAGTACTAGTCTTTAAACTTGCATTTTTCTTTTTGCTACAATTTGGGTGAACTAAAGATATATTTCAGCAAACTACAAATTATTTTACTGAATTATTGATTATTTTGGCCAATTTCTATTAATTTCGGCGAATTTTGACTATGTTAAATGAATTAGAATATTTTGTAATTTGATTATCTTAATTTCTAGAGTACAAATCGAATTATTGATTGAGTAATAATATTTGATAATTTGATTAATTAATAAGTAATAATCGAAATAATAATAATATATGCTAATTAATAATAGGAATTATAAGGGTAATTTCATGTTAATTAATAGCTAAAATTCTATTGGTAACATAATCTCCTTCTTAAGACTGAGCTCCATCAAAGTCCAAGCACTATTTATGATATCAAGATAGTAGTCCAAAATGATTGAAGTGATTTGGTCTGAAAATTGTTGAAATTTCAGTTCTGTAAGCTTTCCAATATATTGAATCTTTATTAGATGAAGTATTAGATTTTATAAGATATTTTCACAAGTGTTAAATAAATCATAGAGTCTAGATGCTGCTTTAAGTTTGTAGCAAATGTTTGTTGGTCCAGCTGTTGTCTTGAATTCATTGTGATTTTGTTTTTATATAGCCTCAGGTGATGTTGGTTGCTTTAAGTTCCAGTTTTTGTTCATAAAGTGTTTTTCCAATATGAAAATATCTATATATAAGGGTATGTTTATTGTTCTGTTCATTAAGAAATAGTAAAAGCTTTTGTTGAATTGTGGTATTTGGTGAAATATTAATAGGGGCAATTAAAAAATTTTCTTTTAGTGCTTGCTTCAAAAGTTCTGGTAACCTATTTTCAGAGTGACCTTTTGTTTTTCTTCTATAAAAGTAATAGTTCTGAGAATTATTTACTACTGGGGCTGTGGTTTCTTTCTGAATGTAATTAATTTGACTTCCATTAATCGTTATGGATAAGTCAGGAAGTGTTTTCAAGGCTAACATTAATTTTTGGGATATTTGTTGAATATTTCGGAAAATAATCATGATAAAAATGGTTAACTAATAAAAAGAAGAATAAAGAAAATTATTTTTGGGTATGGGATTTTTATTTGTTTTTGGGTTTGAATGTTATTTGTAATTATTTACTATTTTTGGTTTTGTGTGTTGTTTTAAAAAAATTATTGTAAGAATGTTAAATTAAGAATTCAAGTTTGGTTGTTGTTTTATTATAATTATTGGTTCTAAATTTTGGGGAATATCTTCAGAATTAATTAAAGAAAAATGTGTACCAATTTATAGAATTAATGGTTTAAGATTGTTTCTGAAATAATAGTGTTTCAATCAATCTTTATGTGCAATATTTGCCAGTACTTTGTCATCAAGTTTTAATTTGTATAATCTATTGCCTAAAATTTCGTGAATATAAAATGGTCTATCCCATTTATGTTTAAATTTTCTACTCTATTGTTTTTCAGCCTTAGTTCTGTGTAAGAGAATTTTATTTCCAATCTTAAATTTATTGGTAACTAATAGCAGTTTGTTGTCATGCCTTTCTTTTTGTAGAGTTTGGGAGTGTTCAATATGAGAGACTGCTATGTGTTTTTTTCCTTCCAATGTACTAAGGAGAGTGTAGACTTTTCTTTGGAGTGTTTCCTGAAAGTTTTCTTCATTGATTGGTTGTACTGGATATGTTTCTACTGTAAAATTAATTGGTAATATTGCTGTCTTTCTATAAATAAGATCAAATGGTATGTGTTTTATAGTATCTTGTTTTAGTGTTCTGTATGTTAGTAACACTGATAGAATAAAGATATCTCATTCCTGTTTAAAATCTGTTGAGACTTTGGCTAAAGATTTACACAATGTTTTGTTGAAATGTTCTATAAGTCTATTTGTTTGAAGGTGATAAGATAATAATAAAGATCTTTTGATATTGAATTGTTCACAAATTTCTTGTATCAAGTTGTTTACAAAATGTGTTTCTTGATCAGATAAAAGTTCAATTAGACATCCATTTCTACAAATAATGTCTTTATAGATGAAATTTGCTACTGATTTTGCATCTGCTCTTTGAATGACTCTAGCTTTAGGCCATTTGGTGAGATAATCTACTATAACTACAATATAACAATTTCTTTGGGTTGTGATAGGTAATGGTCCGACTAAATCAATTCCAACTCTGTCAAAAGGTTGTCTAACTTTGATTGGATTTAAAGGTTCTGTGCAGTAAGTTTCTTTTTTTCTTTAACAACTATCACAAGATTCTACATATTGTCAAATGTCTTTTTACATGTGAGGCCAAAAATAATGTTCAAGAGTTTTTTGAATTGTTCTATCTTTTTCCAAGTGTGCTGAAGAAAAATCTGTGTACATTTTATATAGGATTGTTTTTTTTATTCTCTTGTATTAATCTGAGTGGTTGGTTTGGATTTCTGTGATTTTTGTAATAAATTTTGTTGTGGTGTATGAAATATTGTTTGAATTGGTGTTGTAATCAATGTTTTTCACTTGGAGACCAATTTTTTGGTATGATAAGAGTCTCCAAATAGTTTTTAAGATTGTTGTAATTTCTGGGTCTATTGTTGTTTTGTTATTTGTTGGTAGGTTAGTAAGTTGTGATGAATTTGTTGGTGTTATTAATCTTGTCTTATTCTTGAAAGGCTATCAATATTGGTGTGTAATTTTCCTGGTTTGTGGTGTACAGTATATTTGTAATTTGCTAGAAAGTCATTCTATTAAGACTGTTTGGCACTTTGTTTAGTTTTCTTTTTATTGAGTTATTTGAGACCAATATTGTCAGTTATGATGTCAAACTCTTTTCCATTCTTTAGATATTGTTAAAAATGTTTAAGAGCCCAAATGACTGTGGCAGCTTCTAATTCAATTGAGCCATATTTGAGTTCTGTTGGTTTGAATGTTCTACTGGCATAGGCAATGACTTGTTCTTGGCCATTTTTATCTAATTGTGATAAGATGGCACCAAATGCTATTTGTGAGACATCAGTGGCTAATTAGAATCGTTTGTTGAAGTCTGAGTAAGCAAGAACTGGGACTGTTGTTAATTTTGTTTTGAGGGTTTCAAAAGTTTTTTGTTGTTCTTCAGTCCATTGATATGGCATGTTTTTGTTGATAAGACAATTGAGTGGTTTGGTAATCTTTGAGAATTCTTTTATAAATTTTTGATAGTAGAAGGCTAATCTTACAAATTTTCATAGTTCTGTGGTATTTTTGGAAGTTTGAAAGTTTTTGACAGCACTGATTGTTCTAGGGTTTGGTTTGACTCCATCTTTGCTAACAATGTATTCAAGAAAAATTAAACTTGTTTTTCCAAAGTGACATTTCTCAATATTTAACTTTAATCTTGATTTCCATAATCATTGAAAAACTTCTCGCAGGTAAATGAGATAAGCTTCAAAGCTTGGAGAGTACACATTAGTGTTATCAAGATAGACAACTACTAATTGCCACAAAAGTCCTTTATATACAACATCTATGAGTTGTTGAAATGTTGCTGGTGCATTGCAGAGTTCAAAAGACATAATATTGAATTTATAGTTCTCTTCTTGAGTGGTAAATGCTGTTTTGGGTCGATCTTTTGGGTCTATTTCGACTTGTCAGTATCCACTTTCCAAGTCAAAAGTTGAGAAGAACTTGGCTTTTCCTAAGGCATCCAGCATATTATTAATTCTTAGAAGAGGGTAGGCATCTCCAATTGTCATGCTATTGAGCTGGCAATAATCTACACAGAATTTGATTTTTCCATTTTTCTTTTTAACAAGAACTACTGGTGAGGCCCAAGGACTTCTTAATGGTTGAATCAATTCATTATTGAGCATTCTTTGGATTTCTTCTCTGATAAATTGGTGGCTAGCAGGTGGAACTTGATAGACCTGTTGTTGTTTTGGTAAAGCATCTTCTGTGTAAATCTGGTGTTAAACAATATCAGTTTTTCCAAGATCATTATTGTCTTTTGCAAATATATTTGTAAATTTAGCTATCAATTGTTTCAATTGTCTTTGTTGTTGGGGTTCTAAGGAGGTTTTGAGCAAGTGTAGATTTCATAATATTCACCAAAAAATTAAATGATAATTGGTTGGGGAAGTTGAAAAATCTGGTGGGATTCATTTTGTGCATTGAGTGCTATGTTTACTGATACTATAAATCGTTCAGTTGAACCAAAACTTGTATTCTTTTTTTACTTTTTTCCAATTGTTCTCTGTTATCAACTGATTGTAAACCTGAAATGTTAATTAAAGATAGATAAATTGCTTGGGCAATTTTTTCAGCATGTTCAATCCGGAATGGTTTGTCTGTTTCATTCTGTAACATGATGATAATGTTTTCAGTCTATCTTGCATCTATAACTTCTTTTCTAACATTGATTCCTTTGCTTGCCAATAATGATCAGAAAGCAATTTGTACTATTGCTTCTGGTGGTATTTCAAGAGCAATTCTAAGGTTGATTTTGGTTAAGGATTTTGGTTGAAGAACCAAAATATCTTTGCCAGAATATCTTAAGTCATATCCTGCATTAATTTCGTGGGCTTTTTCTGGTTTTATTCCTTTTCCATTGTTGTCAAAGTATTTGAGTTGTATAGCAGACTGGTTTTCAATAAAGTAAATTGGTGTGGTTGTAATTTCTTCTTTTGTTTCTAGTTTTCCAAATTCAATTTCTTCCTGGTCATTTTCGCTGGGTAGGAGAATGCTAAGAGCATAGCATTCTGGACACTATTTTTTATCACAAGGCATGATGCATTCTTCACACAATTGAATATTCATTTGCTCTAATCATTGAATTTGAGCTTCTTGAGTTGAGTATATGTAGCTTGCAATTTGGTGGTATGTTTTTACTTTATCTTCATAGTTGAATCCAGCTAATTCTATTGTATATTCAATATACTCAGCTTTTTTTATTTGGCAGACATCTTTCTGTGTGGCTCCATTAATTAAAGCCATTGCTAAATCAAAGATCATTTCAGTATTATGTAGATAGTGGTACAGTTTGTTGAGAGCACTGTTGTATGTTGTATCAAAAGGTGTTTTTCTTTTAACTTTTTCCGAAATTGATAAGACATATTGGCAGGTTTGGTTATATACTCCTCCTCTCATTGTAACATCAATTCAGTTGCATTCTTCTGGTAGTATATTTCTACATATAAAACAAGGAATGTTGTTCTATTTTTCACTCTTTTTGGGATATCCAAATTGTTCTCTATAGCATATTTTGCAAAAGTAGCAGATGTGAGTTTCATATTTTTCTTCTGGAAAAATACATGCTTTCATTGATGAAAGTTTTTTTTTGCAATCTCTGCATTTAAGTAGAATGTAAGGTGGTTGTTTCCGTGATTTTAGTGTGGAATATCTAACTTTCTTCCATTTTCTTGACTCTTCAAAAATCTCTTGTTCTGTTTTCTCAGTCCAATTAGATGTTGATTTAAGTGCCATATAAGTTTCAATAAGTGGCATTTCCTTCTCCTCCTCAAATTTAAACACTGGGGCTTTTTCTGATCATTTGTTAAAAGTGCTATAAGTAGCAAGTACTATGGTGTATTGTCCTTGGTATGAAATTTTGAGTTCCTGAGTTTCCCAATCTAAATTTGCATTGGCCTTGAGAAGCCAATTATTTTTGACAAAAGCTTGGTATTGAAGTGTATCCATAACTAGAACTTTGACTAGAATGGTGATTTCATTAATGGTAAAAAGGAAATTGTCAATTTCTCCTACTGGTATCTTTTTTATACCATCTGTTATAACAATTACAGTTTGGGCTGGTTTGTCAACAGTTCTTTGAAGCTGTTGTATTAACTGATAGGTAATAATACTTCCAGCTAATCCACTGTCTAGAATTAATTGGATGGGTTTTCTTCTACTGTAGTTTCAGTATACATAGCAGTGATAGCTTTTTGTTCATTAGCTGCTGCATTACTAAGCAAGAATGGTGATTTATTTGCTTTAAATTCGAATGGGAATATATCTGAAAAGTTGGCATTTTGGGCAATTTGAGCTGGTGAAATAGTATTGTTGGAAGGGTTTGATTTTGGTGCTGCAACTTTACTTTCAGGAAGTACAGTTTGTTGAAAATCCGATCCTTCAGACATTGTAAGATAACTGGGTTGAGTATGATAGTGATTGGGTCTTTGCTAACCAGAATTTCGAAGAACCAACTGGTTATTTGGGTTGGTTCTGTTGTTGTTATTCTGAAATTGATTTTGGAGTAAAAATTGGTTATGTTGAACCAATCTTCTGGCTGGTACTTGATATTGTTGAATAGGTGGTGTCTGATATTGCTGAATTGGTAAAGATTGCTGATATTGTTGCTGCATTGATTGTGGAGCTGGTTAATAGTAACTGTTTTGATTTTGTGGTCTTAGTAAATAATAAGTTGGTGGTAGGAATTGGTAATAAGATTGTTGTAGTAAAAAGTAACATTAATTACTCCTGTTTTGTTGGTCTCTTTGTAATTTCCTGCAATTTCGTTTCTAGTGTCCTAAAATTCCACAATAATAACAATTTTGAGATTGATTGTTGGATGGTGATCCAAAATTGTTTTGGTTGCATTATTGTGGTGGTTAATATCTTTGTGGTTGTTGCTGCTGTTGTTGTTGGTTTGTAAAGTAGTTTTCAACTTTTTTTGTGAGTTGATCTATTTTTTCTTTGGCTGCTGAACTGGTTTTTCCAATGGCTAAGTTGACAAGTTTGGTGTGATTTGCTTCTTCTATTGCCATTTCATAATTCTTTGTATATCTAATGGCTGTTGCTAAGTCTTCTGGTACATGTGAGTAAACTTTTTTGATTAATTTGTCTTTTAATCCTGCTATAAATTGATCCAAAATCTGAGCATTGGAATAGTATTTATTGTTTTCTAATTGTTAAATTTGTCAAAAAAGTTTGTTGAATCTCTCAAGATAAGTCATGACAGTTTTAGATGTTTCTTGTTTGATATTATAAAAGTGATTGTGAAAAGTGATAGAGATGTTGTTGTCAGTGAATTGTTGTAAGAAAGCATCTTTGAATGCTTGCCAAATTCCAAATGGTTCTTTTAAGTTTTTAAATCATTTTCTTGCAGTTCTTTGAAGAAAGTATGAAATTGTTTTGAGCATTTTTGCTATATTCCAACCATTTGTATCTCCTGCTTTTTGAATTTTGTCAAGCTATTCTTGAAGACTGGTATTATTATCTTCACTAGTAAATTCTGGAATCTTTGCAATGTAAGCAGTTGTCATTTTTTCTTTGTTTTCTGTAGTTTTTTTTTGTTCTGATTCAGTTTCTTCACTTTCCAAGTTCTCTGAATGATTACTTTTGTTTTCTTGTAAGTAATCAATAATATTGGTGCTGGTTAATATAGATTCTTGCTGTTGAGTGGAACTTTTGGATAATTGAAAATCTTCTGGTCTTAAAAAATGAATAAGTGGTGAATTTGGTATTTGTGGTTAAGCAAGTAAAATTAAAAAAGATGTAACTGAGAATAAAAGTCTGGTGTTGGTTCCTTGTTCTGGAGTTTGCAAATATTTGGCAGTTATTTTTGGTGTTTTTGGAGTAGTTGAGGTGGTGCTTGAATGTTGCTTTAATTTTTGTTTGCCTTTGTTGCTTGTTTCTGTTTCTAATTCAAAGTCAATAAAATATCTAGACTGTACTGGGTATTTTTCTTCACAATACTAAATAATGTTGTAGTTAAGTTCTTGGAAGTAGGTTGCAAGAGTTTCACTGTTCAGGTTTTCTGTTTCCAATTGTGAATAGTGCACTAAATTATTATAGAGGTTGTTTCTAACTTCTGAAATGTTGTAGTTTTCAAAAAAATAATTGTTGATGCAGTTTTTGATGTATTAGTATACTGACTTCTTGACAACTTCAATTCCGTCTGAGATGTTGAATCTTTGCTTGCAGTGAGTGTAAATTGACTGATAATACTCTAGAGTTGTTATGTCTGATATGGTCGCCACTTTCAATTTGTTGTTGTTGTATTATTTCTATGGGAGAGCACCAAATATTACAAGAGGTTTTTGGTCTCTTTTTTTGAATGTTGTTAATGTTGATTTGCTATGAATTCACATTTTTAGGAAGTAGTTGAACCTCTAATAACTGAATTTATTTTTAAATTATCTCTTATAATTTGAACTGCTGGGCTTATAAGTGGAATGGCCAATTCTATGCCAATTACTTTGTGTAGTTATGTTGTAGTAAATGTTAACTCTTTCCTAGGAATTGCTCATCTGAAAGCTCACTAAAATGTGTAGTTACTTTGCTGTAAAAGTCAACTCTTTTACAGGAATCTCATCTGTAGATTACTCTAATGATTATAATAAGAAAAGAATAGAAAAATAAAAGAAATAAAATTCTGTCAAGAGAAACATTTTCTGTCCAGACCTGGAGTTACTAACAGATTACTGAAATTGGTAGCTAATTAATTTCGAAATGTTAATTGTGTTGAGGGAATTTCAAGTGTAATAATTTAAAGGATTTGTTTTCAAATTTTTTTTAATTTTTATTTGAAAAGTGTAAAAAGTGATTTGTTTCAATTTAAGATATCAAAAGTAAGATACTATGTTATAATACTATGAGAAAATACTATAAAAAGATACATTTTCTTGAAAAAAGAAGCTCTTTTTTTATACAACTTGTTGTAGTACTAGTCTTTGAACTTGCACTTTTTTCTTTGCTACAATTTGGGTAAAATAAAAATACATTTCAGCAAACTACAAGTTATTTTACTGAACTATTGATTATTTCGGCCAATTTTTATTAATTTTAGCAAATTTTGACTATGTTAAATGGTTCAAAATATTGTGTAATTTGATCATCTTAATTTCTAGAGTACAAATCGGATTATTGATTAAGTAATAATATTTGATAATTTGATTAATTAATAAGTAATAATTGAAATAATAATAATATATGCTAATTAATAATAAGAATTATGAGAGTAATTTCATGTTAATTAATAGCTAAAATTCTACTGGTAACACTATACATACCAGCCAAGAACCACAAGCACATCAAAATTTTCATTTACAACAACATGGAGAATATTATTGAGATACTGGAAAGAATCATTATTGGATATTTAACCACCGAAATTGAAAACCAACTGCTAAACACCATTCCAGATTTTCCACAATTGTGCAGATATGTAGATATTACATTACAAACAATATACAGATGAGATAAATATTATTTGCTCTAGTCAAAACAGTTGGAACAAATGAATTTGGGAAACTTAGACTCATTTTAATGGATATAACTCAAGATGTTACTTAACAACTTCAATAACATCTTTGCTAGTAAAAATGAATTTGGCAGAACTGACATAATCCAGCACCAGATTAAGACTAGAAATACAATGCCAATTAAACAAAGAGCATATTGAGTACCATTAGCCAGCCACAAGATTATTTGTTAAGAAATCAATTGGATGCTTAACAATAAGCTAATTCAGCCATCAATGAGCCCATAATCATTACTAATAATACTAGTCTGTAAGAAAAATGGGAAAATCTACTTTTGTGTAGATTACCAGAAACTAAATGAAGTGACCAAAGGAGATAGCTACCCAATTCCAAAGATCCAAGAGCTGTTTGACACTTTTGGAGGAAAAAAATGGTTTTTAACTTTAAACTTAGACAGTAGTTACTAACAAGTAGCCATAAAACCAGAAGATAAAGAGAAAAAAGCTTTTACAACATGAAAAAAGAATTTTGAATTTGAGATTATGCCATTTGGCTTGATGAATGCTCCAGTCACTTTTCAGCAATTTATGAAAATTGTTTATACTAGGCTACTATAAAAATCAGTAGTTGTATACTTGGATGACACCAATGTGTTCTTAAAAACATTTGATGACCATTTGCATCATCTTCAACAAGTATTTGAAAGACTCAAACAAGCAGAATTGAAATTAAATGCAAACAAATATTTCTTTGGCAAAACAAAACTCAAGTTTTTGGAACATGTTGTAAGCAAAAATGATATTAAAACAGATTTAGACAAGATTAAAATTGTTAAGAACTTTCTAGTACCAAATAATTTTACAGAATTAAAAGCATTCTTGGGATTTGTGAGATACTACTGCTGCTTTATTAAAGACTTTTCCAAAATAGCTCAACTACTATACCAACACCAAACAAAGAACACCAAATATAAATGAACAGAAACTCAGTAAGAAGCTTTTGATACATTAAAAAAAAGCTTATTCAAGTCAGTACTGATCTATTCGGATTATAGCAAGTCATTTATAATTACAACTGATGCATCTGGTCAAGCATTGGAAGCAGTACTATTGCAGAAAAGACCAGATAAATAAGAACATCCAGTAGCTTACATCAGTAGAAGCTTAAGTCCAGCCGAAAAGAACTATAAAACTCCAGTGCTAAAACACTTAGCTATTTATTGGGCTGTTACCAAATAAAAAGAATACTTGAGTCAAAAGTTTGAGATATACACTGATTACAAGAGATTGACTTCAATCCAGAAGCAAAAATTTGGAGATAATTGCTATGCCAGATAGAAAATAGAACTTTCACTATTTAATTATACAAACATTATAAAAAAGAAAAAAAAATGGAAATACTGACAGATTGTCACAAATGAAACAAATCTAAAAACATTTTAACCCAAAAATATAACAAAAGATGAATATACAAAAATACTAATAACTCCAATATTATATAAATACCCAATTGTTCAAGGAAAAATTATTTCAAAAAGAACAAAACAACATAAAACAACAATCAAAATATTTTATCAACCATCAAAATATATTTTACCAGAAAAACAAAAAAATCCAAATTAATCAACCAGAGTAATTACAGAACCAAAGAAAGAGACAATATTATTTAACATGCACTCAGATCCAACAGCAGGACATTTTCATAAAAAAACAACCATAGAAAGAACCAGAAAAAAATATTATTGGTCATCTATATATTCAGACATTATTTAATATGTCCAAAATTGTAATGCTTGTCAGGGAAAAGAAGGAACAAGACTTAGTAAACTGTTAAGACCAATCAAAGTAGGACAACTATTTGATCACATTGAAATTGACTTAGTTGGACCATTAACAATAACCAGCAGAGGCAACAAATATATTGCAGTAGTCATGAATTATCTTACAAAATAGCCAAAAGCAAAAGCCATTCAAAAAGCAGATGCAGAATCTGTTGCCAAATTTGTTTATCAAGATTTGATCTGTTAATATAGATGTCCAAAAAAACTACTATCAGATTAAGAAACTCACTTTGTGAATAGAACATTAGTGAAATTAAGTTAAAGATTTGGGATAAAAAGACCATTATCATCATTATACCATCCATAAACAAATAGGTTAATTGAAAAGTTCAACAAAACACTGTGTGAAACAATAACTAAGATCAGCCAGAAAAACTAGAACAAATAGAATTTGTTCATACCATCAATATTATTTGCTTATCAAACAATAAAACAAGACACTACACAAGCAATACCATTTGAATTAGTATACAGTAGAACAGTAACATTACTAGTTAAGATAGAAGTCAAAACATATTTAACAGAACTAATAACAAAAAAAAATTTTCAAAGAACATTGTTGAGAAGAACATATGACTTAATAGAAACATTAGAAAACAAATGGCAAAAAGCAGCTAATAATATTCAAAAGTTACAAGAAAAACAAAAAAAAAGACATAATAATCAACTATCAGATAAACCAGTCAAATTCAGGATTGGAGACAAAGTACTTTTACATCATACCAAAGCAGAAAAACAATGGAGTGGAAAATTTGACCTCAAATAAGATAAATCATTTTATGTAGAAAAAATTCTAGAAAATGAAGCTTATAAATTAAGATTGAACAACAAAATTTTAACCAAAGCAGCACATGAAGATCGATTGAAACTCTATCAAAACATAGCATCAACATTTATCAATAATATTTCACAACTAAGAGCACAGAGAATACTAGTCTAACCAGATAAGATTTCACAAGATCTGAAACCAATTATAGTAATTGAACCAAATATGTTAAATTAAACAACCAAAAAATATATAAAAACACAATATACACAACAAAAGCAACAAAAAAAAATAGAAATACCAGACTATATTTATACTTTAGCTCAATAATTGTTTTAGACTTTAAGTTAACAGCAAGTAAACATAGAAATTATTATTAACAACCAAACAATCTGTTATTGAAACACCAAACAAAAATGGAAAAATACACCATACCAGCAATCACAAAAACAATCAATAAACTGAACAGATAAAATAGTTGAGAAAGTAAAGAACACTTTTGGGAAGATAACTATCATGGTTTCAACAAAAAAACTGGCAAAAAAAAATTGGAACAAATGGATAGACCAATTTTCAATACCTTACTACTACTATCAACTGGGATGAAAAGTAGATATTCAGAAATTATATCTTAACAAATCCAAAAGAATCTTTAACCAAAAAATAATCTGGAACATTAAAAACATTATTGAAAAGAAAACAAACTTGATATTATATATCAGGACTATTTATTGACTATATACTATATTTCAAAACTACCCAGAAGTATTGTTACACTCTGACATAGAAACAATAACCATCAACCAATAAAGAAGAATAAACAACTCACAAATTGAAGAAATAAAAAGTAAAGTAAAACAGATGCTACTTGAAAAAGAAGTATTTAACATAATTCAAAATGAGAATTTTGATAGAGCTCAATATTAAAAAGAGAAGATAATATTACTCATAAAAAAAAACAAATATAGAAAAATAGTAGACCAATAAGAGAGTAGTAATTAATACATAAGCATATTGCTCAGCAATGTAAAACAATATCAGAAATTATGGTATATTGTTCAGCAATATGGAACAATATTAAAAAATTAGGGCACATTGCTTAGCAATGTAAGCATTGTTCAAGAAATTATAACACATTGCTTAGAAATATGAGTGATCTCATAGAACATAAATTATGTATATATAGTGATAATATTAGAAGAAAAAAAAACAGACATCTCAGTTTAGATTTTATCTAAGCAACCCTTCACATCACAAATATTAATAAATAATTATTCACTATTCCAAATCCACTTTACTATCAACACTTTATGTTGATAGAAATTGATATTTAACCATACTGGAACAATAGCTCTTGATTATGGCTATTGACAGAATACTAACTTACAATTGTCTTGGCTTATTTCTTTATTTTCTTTTACTTTCTTTTATTTTTCTTTGTTATTTCTTTTTGTTGTACTAATTGATTAAAATGATTAAAGCACTAAGTTATAGACATCATAAAAACTGGTAAAAAACTCGTGAAACAAGAGTAGAACACTCATAATTGAGGATAGCTTACCAGGAAGATTACTGATTACCATGCTGAGAAAAAAATTTGACAGAATTGCAATTCTGGGAAGCTACTGAAACAACAATTGAATCTCTGTCTATTATACAAAGAACTCAACAAAAATCTTCCAATACAAACAACTTTCAGAAACCAAAATCAATATACCAATTGAGCACTATGTTATAGATTTGTTATTTGACTTGAGACCCCAAATAATTACCTGTAACAATATAAAAGGCAATTAGAACTCTATGGTTGTCTTGGTAAAATCATAAAAGATATAAAACTCTTGAAGAAAACAACTTCAAAGATACAGACAGAAATTTTGGACATTATACGGCTAGATGTTCTAAGAGTTTTAACTATTGCTAAAAGAGCTAAAACTCTAATATAAAGATTTGGTCTTTTGGATACAAAACTTATTTTGTCTTAAGTATTATATATCTTATCTACAAAAAACTTCAACAAACTAGTTAGTTTTAAATTAGATAAAACTTTTTAAATAGATTATACTATGAATAGCTTGATTTTGCTGGAGCTCAATCTCTTTGAAGAAGATAATATTATAGTTGAAACTTATACTTCTTATTAATTATTACATGTATTAGCCACTAATGTTATATAATTAGCTACCCTATTTTTAGATAATAATTATTGACCTAATTAATGACCTGATTATTGACTTAATTATTGACCATTTTTGATAACTATATAAGTAATGAATCTCTTAACTATAGAAAAGCATATAAAAATCAAAGAAAAAAAATAAATAAAATAACAACTTTCATCTTAATTATTTTTTTATCACTAATTTCTCTTTCTCTATCTTCAAGTATCTGAACATTTTGGAATAAAAGATTACTTGTTGGCATTTATCTACTTTTTTTCTGAAATATATAATTGAAGCATTTGAAAATTATTGAATAAAACATGACTAAAGAGTACATTTGATATTTGATATTGAATTCTAAAAGTGCTAATATAAGACATAGAATTATACTAGTGTGTGATTATTTGTTGACAGTATGGATTATCTCTTTACCTTCAGATTTTCTAGTTATCTTTTAAAAAGTATAGTGACTGAGATATTTTATGAGACTGATTTTACATATTGAATCTATACTTATTCAATTTGCTCTTTGAAGTTAAATTCTCTTTGATTTCTTTTATTACCCTATAATTCTGTTCTTCCTTGTTATCCGTTAACTTATTACTCTAACTCATAATAATATAATTCTTATATCTAATGCTAATATAATAAATTATTGTATTTTTTTAGTAATTAATACAAGTCTTGCCTAATTTATTACAAAGATTAAGAACTTATTAGCTTAATATTTAAAAAAAAATAAAAAAATACAGAAGTTTTTTGAAAATAAACTGCTTAACATATAATTATTAGTAATGAAATAAAAAAAACTTTTCTTAAAAAAAAATGAAGATTGAAAATCTGTTGATTAGAAACAGTTTAGTAATATCAAAAAAAGATAATATTTTTAGACAAATTTATATAATACAACATATTATTATCACCAAAAAAACTTGTTTTATTTATTTAAAGTCTTATTAGTTCAATTATTACAATAATAAATTTATTAAGAAAAAAAATAAATCAGATAAAAAACTTTGAATTTAAACAAAAAATCAAAAGTAAATAAGTCTCTTTAGTTATAGTAGTATCTAAAAAAGGTAGAACTTTATGTTTTTGTATTGATTACTGCTAATTAAATTCTATTATTAAAAAAAACATGTATCTATTTTTTAAGATTAATGCAATATTAAACCAATTTAATAATGCTGTTTTCTTCTTAACTATTAATCTAATTCTGAATTCTGACAAGTAAAATGGAATCCAAAAAGCAGAAAAAAAACTGCTTTTATTATCAAATATTGTATTTACAAATTTACAGTTATGCCTTTTGGTCTTATTAATGCTCTTTTCATTTTTCAATGCTTAATAGACAAAGTATTTAAATTAGTAAAAAAAAGCTTTGTTTTAGTTTATTTAAATAACATAATAGTATATTCAAAAATCTGAAATAAATACTTTGAACATCTACAAAAATTTTTGATCTGCTTAGAAATATTGGTCTTAAGATTAATCTAATTAAATTTTTTTTAGATGTTAATCTATTCAGTTTCTTGGTTATTTTATTATAAAAAATAAATTTTTTTTTAATTCAACCAAGATTAAAAAAGTCCAAAACATTAAACAATTAATGAATATTTATGAACTATGTTCTTTCTTTGGTTTAGTTTTTTATTATCAAAAGTTTGTTAAAAATTTCTCTAAAATTGCTTTTTTTTTCAATTAACTATTTAAAAAAACTGTTAATTATTATTGAAGCACATATTAACAAAAAGTTTTTGAAACTCTAAAAAAAAAACTAGTTACTAAACCAATTTTTATGCAACTTAATCTGAATTAATTTTTTATTCTTCATATTAATATATCTGGTTTTGAACTTGGTACTGTTTTTTTTCAAAAAGATAAAAATAACAAAGAACATATTATAGTTTATTCTAATCAATCACTTTCTTCAGCAGAACAAAACTACTTAGTTATTAAACAGAAATATTTGGCAGTAGTATAGTTATTGGAATAAATATTTTCTTGGTGCCAAATTCTTAATAATAACAAATTATCAAGCTTTGATTTAATTGCACAAAAAAAAAAAGCTAAAACACAAATAAATAACTTACTAAATACTCTATTTGAATAAATTCGATTATAATATACAATATTATAAAGAAGCAATTTATTAAAACATTAATGCTTTTTTTAGACTTATTATTCAATAATAGTACAATTTTTACAAACCAAACCAACATAATTATTAGTAATTTTACCTTAACTAAATACAATAATAGACTTAAATAATTACTCTGTTTTAATAGAACTTTTGAATAAAAAATAATATCTATTAGATTACACTTAATAGCAAAAAAAATATTTACAAAAACAATCAAATTTTTATTTAATTCACCAGAACCAACTATACAAAAGAAATAAAAAAAATTTTGATTACTTCCAAAGAATTATTAAATTTGAAAAAAGAGAAATTATGATTTATAATATGTACACTAATCTATTAGTTGAACACTTTGAAAAAACAAAAACAATCTAGAAAACACTTGTTTATTATTATTAACCTACTTTAGAAAAAAATATTTTTGATTTCATCAAAACTTAAAATATTTGCCAAAAAAAAAAAAACTCAATCACAAAAAAGATATTTATTCAATTTCTGTTAATCAACTATTTAACAGAATTAATATAGATATTATTAAATTTTTAATAATAACTCTTAATAACAATAAATATATTATCACAATTACTAACTATTTTACAAAATAGATAAAAACAAAAACTACTTCAAATTAAACAACAGTTTTAATAGCCAATTTTATTTATAAAGATATTATTTGTTACTATGGCTGTCTAAAAAAATTTTTATCTAATAAAAAAAGAGCTTTTCTTAGTACACTAATTAAAAAACTTTGTAGAAAAATAAGAATATGACATAAATTCTTTTCTTTTTATTATTTTTAATCAAATAGCTTAGTAAAATATTTTAATAGAACACTATATAAAACCTTAACCAAAACCAGTAAAAAAACTAATCTATAAAACAAAATATTGTTTTTAGTCTTATTTGTTTATAAAACTGTAAATTATAATATAATAAGTTATAAATTTTTTTATCTGTTTTATAAACAAATAGCAACTTTGCCAATAGAAACAGATATTAAAACAATATTTTTTAAAAAAATTATAATAAAAAATTATAAAAACATTTTGTAAAAAAACTTGATATTATTCTTAACTTCTTAGTAAAAGCATAAATAATTGCCATTGAAAAGATAAAATGGTTTTAAAAAAAGCTTAAGAAAAAAAAAACTTATAAAACATTTTTCTTAAATATTAGTAATTTAGTTTTAAAATATTATTTAAACAGAAACAATGTTTATGATAATAAATTTTTTAATCAATAAAAAGAATTTTTTATAGCTAACAATAGTTTTTATATTTTACAAAATTAATATAAAATAATTTTTAATAATCACTTTATTTATGACATGTAATTCAAAAAATATCACAAATAACCTAATTAGTTACTTGTTATAATAATACCAGCCCAAATAATTAACAAAAATCAGATATAAATAAATATACTATTCCCAAAACAGAGATATTTTCAATTGATATAAACAATTATTTTCTGAATTAAAATATTCAAAATACTTTTTATACATTTTATAAATATTTGACTAAAAATTATTCAAATGCTACTTTGACTATTGAAAAACAAACCACCATAATTGATAATAGTAAAATACATACTATTATTAAACCAAAAAAAACCATTATCAAAAGAAAAAAAATTAGTAATAAAATTAATAAATATATACTTAAAAGCATAATAACAACCATATTATTATCTTTTAATATACTTGAAAAAACAATTAAAAAAAATTTGCTCATAAACAAAAACTTATTATATAAAAGACAACTAAAGCTTTATGTTTGATTTGATAAAGTTATAAAAGATATAAAACTCTTAAAAAAAACAACTTTAAAGATACAAATAGAAATTTTGGACATTATATAATTAGATGTTTTAAAAGTTTTGACTATTGCAAAAAAAGCCAAAACTCTTATACAAAGATTTGGTTTTTTGAACATAAAACTTATTTTATTTCAAATATTATATACTTTATCTATAAAATACTTTAATAAACTAGTTAGTTTTAAGCTAAAAAAACTTTTCAATTAAAATATTTTATAAATAGTTTGATTTTGTTGAAGCTTAATTTCTTTAAAAAGAATGATATTATAATTAAAACTCATAGTTTTTATTAGTTATTACATATATTAGTCATTAATGTTATATAATTAGCCACCTTATTTTTAAATAGTAATTAATGATTTAATTATTGACTTAATTATTAACTTAATTAATAACTTAACTATTAACTTAATTATTAACTTGATTAATAATTTAATTGTTGACCTAATTAATAACCTAATTGTTAACTACTTTTAATAATTATATAAGTAATGAATCTCTTAACTATATAAAAATATGATCAAAATAACAAAATAAAACTTATTATTAATTAATTTCTTTTATATTACTTATTTTTTTTTTCTATCTTTAAGTATCTAAATATCTTAGAATAAAAATTACTTATTGGTATTTACATATTTTATTTTATTTTTCTTAATTTGTATTGTTAAAATTAGTTTAAGAAGCAATTGCTTGTTTTTGTAATTTATTAAATAAAAAAATATATTTTTTTTTTATTAGAAGTTTTATGAATGCAGCCCAACTACTACCTAAATACATAGATCATTATAATTTAAATTAAGTGTGGCTTATGCCTTTTTTACACATGACCAGCCATTTGGGCCAATCAAGGCAGCACTATACACCTAAATTTTCCACCATAAAAACATTACACAGAAAACCAAAATCTAATCTGGTTAGACATGAATACAATTCAAAACACACAGGATATCTAGCCTGAAACTGAAATTCCAGATTATTCCAGTAGATCATAAAGAAAACAAACCAGACATCGAAAAAATAGACAATCCATTATGTGCAGGAAATTATATTTTTCATAATAGGTCCTCAACTTAACTGCTGGCAGCCAAATGGCAGACCTGTGACTCTCAACAAAATAACAAATGAAATTGACAACCAACACACTTCTATCAGAGTTAGTACTTAAATGGCCCAATGTGTCAACCACCCAATTCTTTAGCACAAAACTCTTAGCCAGCACTGTAAACAAGTCTATAGAAGAAGCAGCTTTATTTAGCGAATTAATGACTGCATTTCTATTGGCAAAAGCACTTAGCAACATATTCTACTCCAAAGTAACATTAGACAATAAAGTATCCCTAATATTAACATCATAACTGTAAGAAAAAATGTGATCAGAGTTCTTTACTAAACCACACTAAATGCAGGCAACACTCAGATAATTTGAATTATACATTTTTTTTCTTTTGGCCATAGGCAAGCGATAATAGAATGTCTTCATAAAGTATAACTGAAGTGTCACCAATGCAGTGCTAGTATAACCAGATCTGATTCTGCCATCAAGATGCCAATCATAAAAGGTTCTGGCTTTATCAAAATGGTCACCGAGACCCACACTAATAATACTATTAACACATTTGGCCTCCCAACCAACAGAGTAAACAGCATTGAATAATTTTTGGCAACATGATAAGCATTTCCAGAAACAGATCTGCCTTCAACAACAAGAAAGTGATAAGATACCACAATAGACAGGAAAGACTTTGATGTAACAGTTGCATTAGCATAAAAATCAGCACGTTCATTTTTAATAACACCAGAATGGTCTTTGACCTTATTCCATGTAACCAACAAACCTTTTTTTGCAATAACATGATAAATATGTTTTTTTTCGATCCAGCATTTATTGTGAAAGTCAGGACCAGCCATACTACCAGCAGATTTACATAAGTCCAACAAAGCTTGGCTGTTTATATATAAGTCAACTGATCAAAAAGTGGGCACACACTCCAAAGCAAGTGCAATGGCCTGTATTTCTACTAGAGTTGACAACAACAACCCATCTATCTTAACTCCAACACTAGTGTTCACATTTGGAAAATAGGCAGTAGCACTATTACAAGCATGTAACAAACCCAAATTTTTAATAGAACCATCTGTATAGACAGTTATAGAGTCCAACCCAAAATTTAGCAAACACTTACCAACATAACCAAAGTCACAAGAAGAGTCAACAAGAATGGAATGAAGAAACAACATCACACTATTTGACAAGCCACTTTCAATGATAAATTTAACCAAAGAAGCAAACCAGACAGAAACTGGGCCTCTAAAGTCCAGCTTCTTCTATCTGCGAAAAGTGTTCTACACAAAACACTTACCATGGTGGTTCAGAAGCTAGTTTACAAACACCATACCATATCTTTTAAGAGACTTCACTATGCCCAAATAAGACTCCAAACTGAGCACATCTAAGACTGCAATACTATTTCCAGCCCAAAAAACATCAGGCAAATTACTGCCCAATGATAGATTGCACAGTTTGAGAGCATGTGTTGTGCCAGCCAAAAAGCAATTTACAAAATTAACCAACAACTTAATTGGAAATTTAAGAGAGTGCTGGGATATCCAGCTAGCAGCCTACAACTCTATGGCTCTGTGTTCGAATAATTTACCAAGAATTTTGTCAGCATTAGTGAATTTAACCAGGCCAGCCAACAGATTTTCAGCCAATACTTGCTCAAAAGTTCTTAAACCATATAGCTCTGGATGATACAAAGCTCATTTGGAAAATTGTTGGACAGATTGGCCTTGAGCTTCAAACTATTTCTCAACATTTTGTCCCACTTCTTACATACACCCTTGGAAATACAGTTGAACTGCAATCTATATCCAATTATGGGCTACAAAACAGCAGAAACCAAATATAGAAACTGCTTTTCAATGATGGCTTTTCTTAAAACCACATTTGAAAAAAACCTGATATCTGAATGAGCTTTGGCCAAACTCGGCTTAGACAAGTCATCCATAGAAAAAAAAATCTCTAAGTATTAGTAGGACTCACCTTTTTTGGCAATAGAGATTTTAAAACCACTAATAGACAATAAAATCTCTCTGGACCCTTGATTAATAAGAATAGCAACTGTTTTGTCTAAATAGCAATGTCATTGATTAAGAAAAAATTACTTGCAATGCCCAAAATGTGCTGTGTAGCCACCAGACAGTTCCCAATCTAAATGGTATCATTCACAAAAGTGCCAGCTGCAAAAAAAGAAGTTTTATCACCCTTAGGGTCAGCTCTACCAGTCATAGTGAAATTATTCGAATTCAACTTATATCTATACAATTGCTCATGCTTTTTAATCTTACAAAGCAGAAGATCATAGAAGATTCTTTACAGCAATGGCAAGAAAACTTTCCCTTGATCTAACCCATCATAAACAGTATATTCATTAATGAGTCCAAAGTCTGTCATCACCTAGTTGGTCCAATCATTGTATATGTTTCCAAAAAATTTAATAAAATGGAAACACATTTTGATCCTAACTAAACTGTTCCACAAATGGGACCATCTGACTGAGTCGTAAGCCTTTTATATATTTTGAAGTACCAGCCATAGCTTCCTATTCTTTTCAAATACATTTTCAATGATAGAGCCAATGGTAAAAATTGGAGTTTAAGTAGACATACTCTTCAAAACTGAGAAATTATTACCACAAAGGACATTAAATTTACTGCATGTCAGAGATATCCTGTCAGAAAAAACCTTCAACAGTATCTTCCTGGCTGTTTTAACTAAAGCTATAGGTTTGGTATTGATGAATGTTCCCTTCCAGTTATATGGTTTCGGTATTATAGAGATCCAGACTTGCCTTCACTGTAAAGAAACTGCATTCACCTCCAAACACATATTGAGAACATCCAATAAACCACCCAGAATCTGAACATTTCTATGCTTCTATAGCTTATTAGAAATACCAGAAATGCCAGCAGCTTTTCCATTGGACAGTTTTTTGACCACCAGGAGAAACTCATCTGATCCAATCACATCTATGACATTTGAGAATGTATTATTACTGACATAATCCAAGGGGGCATATTAATTAGACCAATGAACAGACAGAGAGATAAGAGCAATCTGTTTTCTTATCCATCCTTCCATGATATTATTAACAGCAGATTTAACTTCTTTGAATTCTAAAATCAACTCATTATCTACTATTAGATAATCCAGCACAACTTTCTTAAATAGTTGGTTTAAAACACTTTTGATCATATGTTCTTTATTGGAACTGAAGATTTCTATGTGCCTGTTTATTGTTTTTTTGATTGAAATGTCTCTGGCCACCTTAAACTTATAGTATTTGGACTTTTGGTACAATTTTTTGACTTTTTATAGGTGTAGAAAAATGCTTTTCTTACTCTCACTATTATCAAACATTGTGCATACTTTGGATGTCCCCTTATTATCAAAAGTAGACCATACTTTAAAAAGGCAAACAGTTTTTGACTTTTAATCTGAGCTTAAATATTTTACCAACTTGGCCATTAACAATTCTAGCCTAAAGAACTTTAAAGACTGCTTATTTTTCAGACAATCAAACTCACTAAACCAATGTCTAAAAAACACACTATCAGTTGAGTTTGTAACCACTTTCCTAAGGATCTTTCATATAGCATCCAAATTTTTAGTAATCTTTGCATCATTGAACATATCTATATATTTCAAGAACTTGTTCAATAAATGTTCTCTAAATTGTGCCCACTTATTAGCATCTGTATTTTTGATCTTGAATTTTTACTTATCTTTATTGGCCTGCTTATGCTTGTCATTGAGCTGGGCATCCAAAAGACCACCCAAACCAACTGAGACTAAAACAGCATTATGATTAGTGTCAAAAAAATCAGAGACAGGGGTAACTTCATAACCAGCCAATACAGATGACAAACTCTTGCTTATAAAAATATAATCGATGTTACAAATGATTATTTGGGGTCTCAAAGCAAATAACAAACCTGTAACTTGGTGCTCAATTGATATAATGTTAGGGATATCTGAAAGTGTTGTTTTATCTGAAGATTTTGTTGTGGAGTTCTTTGTATAATGGACAGAAATTCAACAGTGATGTAGTTGGTTGTTGAGTTGTTTTCCCAATTTCTGTCTTCAGCTTGGTGGCCAATTTATTCTGGCAGTCATGCCCTTCTGGTAAGCTATCCATTAATATATATAATTCTACCCTTATTTCTGGGTCTTTTACCAGACTGTCCATGATGTCAATTACTCAGTGCTTTAATTTTTAATCAATTAATATACAACAATAAAATCAAAGAAAAGAAAAAATAAAAATAAAAGAAGAATAAAAAAATGAGCCAAGGCAATGTACAAGTTAGTATCCATTAATAGCTGTAATCAAGAGCTATTGTTCCAGTGGAGTTAAGTAGCAATTACTATCAACATGAAGTGTTGATAGTGGAGAGTGAATTGAGATGGCAAATAATTATTTATTGATATTGGTAATGTGAAAGGTTTCTAACTGATAGATTCTGCTCTTTCTACTTCTAATGCTACCACTATATATACATAATTGATGTTCTACAAGATTGCTCACATTCCCGAGTGATGTGTTATAATTTTTTGAGCAATGCTTACATTATTAAGTGATGTGCTCTCATTTTCTAATATCACTTCACATTGTTAAGCGATGTGCTGTGTTTTCTAATATTGCTCCACATTGCTAAGCAATGTGCCATGATTTTTATCATTGCTCTACATTACTGAGCAATGTGCTCACATACTACATACTATTTACTTATTGGTCTACTATTTTCTTTATATCTGTTTTTTTTTTATGAGTAATATTGATAACCTTTATGGCATCTTGAAAATTGCCCCAAGTGAAAGCTTTGATTAGAAGGTGTCTACTAAAAGAGTTGACCAATCCCAAATCCAAGAAGAACTTAAAACTAGCACTCTTTTTATATCCATTCTCATTAAAATCAGTGTCCAGAACCATAAACATGGAGGAGTTAGCAGTCTTAGCAATAAGAGAGTTGATTTTGCAAGCTTGGTCGAATCTGGTTTCAGCAGAAGCATCTACATATAGACCCAAAAACACTACTGACAACTTGCTCTTGAAAAGAAGCCAAACAAAAACAAGATGACTAAAAATCTTCTCAACCTTAGACACATGACATGCAAGAGAATTGTTTATAATGATTGCCACTCCAGTATTAAGAAACCCTTTGTCCAAACCAGAAGAGAATATCCTCACTTCATCAAACTTATTCATAATTTAAGGCCTAGCATTGGATCTCAACTTTGTTTTCATAACAATAGAAACCATACTTCCAGAATCTACATGCCAACAAACAACGTCTTTCTGCTTGGCAGAGACATTAATACCATGAACATTGCATGTTGCAATTTTCCAAACCAGATCTATCATTGAGAATGATGAACAGCAGAATCTAAACCAGCATTGTTTATTTTGGCTGAAAGATCCATAACTGTAATTGAAAGATTGTTCAGAGTTTCTTCCATTTTAGAGATAACTGAAAGATTAAAAACCACCACTCCCACAATAGCCTCACTACCAGTGACCAGACCTGAATTCTTACTCATTACTGTATTTGCTCTTTGATTCTGTAATAAAGGAGTCACCAATAACTGACATCCAAAACTAAGCTGAAAAACCATTGGTTCAGGTAAGTTCAACCTCTTAACCAACTTGTCAACATGTTTTATGAGGCTGGCAAGATTATGCTTAAGAGCAGCAAACCTATCATTCAATTCCATAGACATTACTAAAGTAGATTTCATCTCCAAAGAAGAACCAGAAACAGCTAAGCCATTGTGCACAAAGAGAAGAGGGAATGAAGACCCACCAACAATATTGGCTCATAAGACACCACCAAAAAAAACAGGACAGGAAATTGGAGCAGAATGTCTAGCATAAATGGAAGCCAATCTACTTTTATTATCATCCAATAATATCCTGTGAGTTGGGCCACCAGGAGAGACATTCCCATCTACAGAACAATTCAGAGATATATGACTCAAATTCTCACACTTAGCATACTTAGCAGAACTCAGATAAGACCAATATAGCTTGACACTCTTTAAAACAGATGTAGTTTCCATAATAGCATTAATTAAAACAGCAGAGTTAAAACAAACAACAGCACATCTGGCCCTGGCATATGTAACAGAGTGTTAATCAATGACACATGTTTTCCCATCCACAGAGCCAATGAAGTCCCAGATGTCATAAATATTAGTGCCCATTAGCAGTGTATAGAGCAAAGCTCTATGCTGATTCCTCATATTCCAAGATTCTTTGTCTGCATTAGTCTTGGCCACTCTCACGGCATTTTTTCTAATCAAGATGGACCATCTAGCTGCTACCAAATCAGCCTGATCTGATTGGGCAAATTCAATCACAGCCTTTTGCTATAGTCCTACCAATTGCATCTTGATCAACATAACAGAACCAAATTCAGAAAGCACAGCACACACAGCTTTAGCCAATATTCCAACTGAAATTTTCTTTACCACTACAGCCTGATCTGAATAAATAGTTGATTTTTTAAGATCAGTGTTTACTAAAATGTCTGCTGCTCTTGCTTTTTCCATTATCTGTGTCAAACTAGCTTTAGAAATGAAAGAAGCATGGATGATCCCAGAAAATTTTGAAGGAATAAAGGCCCTCCCAAAACTATTGACTTTTGAAAACAATCTTTTGACTACTACTAGCTTTTCCTGAGAAGACTTTCCAGCCATCTTGTCAAGTTCAATATCCATGGCAAAAGATTTTTGAACAGAAACATTGACCAGATTTTTTAGAAAGGAAGGGAGAATCACTGGAGTATCCAACAAAATGTCATCATTACTAACATTATTCAAAAAATTGATTTTTTCCAAAAACATACCTATGGCTTTCTTGGTTACCAATCTCGGATCCTTTGGCATCTGATTAAAATTGTCTTCTATAAACAAGTTCTTTTTACTATAATTCACACTAGTTTCCTTTACCAAGCACTTCTTTTCCATATTAATACTATCAGATTCAGTGGTATCACTAGCTTAGACCTCCAAAAATCTTTAGCAGTTTTCTTAAGCAAGACTAGTTCATTAGCAGCACCATCTTTTAAAACACCACTTATCTTTTTTTTCCTAGAAGCAACATCCTTTACAATATTCTTATTAACAATAACAGAACCAAAGCTTTTGACAGACTTCTTCATTACAACAATACTATAGCCAACGGTAGCCTCGTAATCAAGCAAAAAAAGTTTGAATTTGTTATATTAAATTGTAAAAAAACTTTTTTCAAAAAAAAACCTATTGACTCTTTTTTGAAAATTTTGAACAAAGGAGAGAAAAAAGTATTTTTTAATATAATTTACATATATTATTTCTAAAATAATTAAAAAACACAATAATATCTGTTATTAATTCTAAAAATTGCTAAGTTGAAATATAAAATAATAGCAGTAATATTATTTTGTTAATAATAATAGATTATTTTTTTAAATTTTTAGAAAAAATTTATAATTGTGATTTTTATGAAACTAATCACATAGATTAAATTCTTATTAATTTAATTTGCTTTTTTATTGTAATTTTTTCTTTAATTAATTTTATTACTCTACAATTCTGTTTTTTTTTGTTATCTGTTAGCTTATTATTTCAACTTATAAGAATAGTTTAAACTAAGATAAAGTTTTTTTTTACTTTATTAAAAATATTTTATGATTTTTTTTATGTAAAATAAATAAACAAAAACATTTATATAAATATAAAATTAATACTATGTTTTTTATCAAATAAGTAAAATTAAAATTATGTTAATTTATTATTTTTTTTTGTAATTGGTATTTTTGTTAATAATACAATTTGAATAAAAAATAATTAAGCTATTATATAATATATTTTAGATATTATAAGTGAATTTTTTAAAATTAATAATATTTTAATTAACAATAATAAAACTGTGACAATTTTTATTAATTATTAAGTAAAAGTATTATGTTTGTTTATTAGTAATTTGTTAATTTCAATTATGAAAATAAAAATTTAATAAGTATTTAAATATATTTCTGTTATAATTTGATCTATTTAAATTTAGTTTAATTAAAATCTATTTAGATATTAAGTTTTTTACAGATATAATTTTAAAAAAATTTATTATAAATAAGTAGTTTTTATATTTAGTATTAGTTATTTTACAGCTAATAATTATTTATAGAATATAATTCAATTTTATTTCTAAAAATATATATTATAAGTAAAATACTTTAATTAAAAAAAATTTAAAAAGTTTAGCTTATCAAAAAACTTTTTTAACAAAACTCTCTATTACTTTTTATTGTATAAATTAAAAAAATTAAATAAATATAGGCTAAAAACAAAATAATTTTAGTAATAATATTTTTAAATATAAATAAAATTTTGGTTGTTTATTTAACTTTAGGTTTTTGAATCTGCAGATTTTAAATTAATCTTTTAATTATTCTTTGCAATTTTTTGTTAAGTTAAAAATTAATTTAATAAATAATTTCTTGACTAATATAGTTAAAATATTTCTAAGTTATAATTTTTTTTTATAAATAATATTTTGTTTTATTGATAATACTTCAATATCTTATGTTTTAAATATCTTTGTTTTTTTTTTAATATTTACTATATTTTCAAAAAATTTAATATTATATTTATTAAGCAGTTATTTATAAAAAAACAGTTTAATTTTTGATTAAAAAAGTTTTTATTATTAAAAAAAATTTGATTTCAAAAATTTTGTTCTTATTTAATTTAAATTAACTGCCAGTTTTTTGAATTATAAGACTTTTTTTCACAATTTTTTTGTTGTATATCATAAATTATTTTTAAATATTTTGGGTTTTAATGAATTTTATATTATAAAAAATCGTTTTTTGATAACTAATTTAATTATTATAAATGTTTATACTGATAATATTTAAAAAATTTTAAGTATATTTGGTATAAATTATAAGACTATTGTATTTTTTGAAAATTTTAATTTGATAATAAGAATTAAAATTAACAATTTGCTTTTTTTTATTTTGGCTAAGCTATAAACAATTGCTTTTTTTCTAAAATATGTTCTTGTTTTTAGTTGTATTATAATCTACTTAAATAATTAAACAATATTAAATGTTTATTTATTTGAATTAAATTTAATAGTTTTTAATTTTTATAGTTAATATTAATTAAAAAAAATATTATATATTAAATTTGATTAAAATAAAAAATCTTTAAATTAAATAGTCTATAATTAAAAGCTATTTAAGTATTAAAAACAATAAGATAGTTAATAAATAAATTAATATTGTCTTTTACTTAAACTTTATATTTCTTATTTGTATTAATAAAAAATATATTACTAATAATATAATTGTTTTTAGTAATATTTAGTATTTTGTTTATAATATTTTCAAGTCTGTTAATTGTGTTCTATAAAAAGTTAGATCAAATATTGTAATTATTAATAAAATTTTGTTAAAAAATATTAATTAAATTAAGTTTTCTTTGGTTTAATATTTAAATTCTTATATGATTATTAAATATATAAATAAATTTATAGTTAATTTATGTTTTATTTCATAAAATTTTTTTATTCTTATTTATTTATTATTATTTGTAAATATTTGTATAATAAAAAATACTTTAATATTTTGTGTTTATATTATATAAAAATTTAATTTTCAGATTTTTTTTTTCTGTAAAATAGATTTTAATATTTGTATAAGATTGCTAAAATTATATATAATTTTATAAAAATTTATATTGAATTTTAACCAGTTTTTTTTGTATATTATATAATTATTATTATTATATAATTTTAATAATACTGTTTATATTACTTTAAACAAAAGTTGTTTTTTTAAAAATTAATATATAGAAGCTCTTTTAGTTTTTAAAAATTTTAAATTAACTGTTAATAAAATTGTGAATTTTGTGTATAGTTTGAAAATACTTTATTATTATAAAATTTAATTAGTTTAATCCAAGTATAAAATCATTATAAAAAAAATAACTTGATATTTTTTTTTTTTTAACAAGTGAGGTCTAAATACTACTTAGTGCTATACATCAAAAAAATAATCTAAACTAGGTGTGAATCATGTATTTTCTACACATGACCAGCTACTTAAGCTGATCAGAACAACACTACACAGCTATATAAACCGAGACTAAGTCACTTATACCTGAAAAAAATGAACAAGATTTGTGGAATTCAATACAAATGCCAAAAGCTTTGGTGATGCCAAACAATTTAATCACATCAGCAGAAAACCCCAATGCCAAACCAGAAATTGACACAAAAGCTGAACCATCCAATAAAATCAATCTGGTTTTTTCTATATAAGCACGATATTTAGCACAAACCATCCAAATATTATTTCTAAAGACAAGACCAAGAGAGTACACAAATTTGACAATCTCCAAACTGGCAATCTTGAAATCATAAAAGATGGAAATAGCCTTATGAAACCAATCATTAAAAACAAAATCCTTATAAAAAGCCATGGATACAAAGAAATTAGAAACACAAAATAACAACAACTATAACACATTTAAAAAGAAGTAAGAGAAACCAGAAAGAGTTTTCCATGAAGCCACATAAGATTTCAATATTCAACACCTAACAGAATTGTCAATTTCATAAAAAAACACATGATCTGAAACTTTTATATTACCACAATACAAACACAGCACACTAGAATAATGTCTGTTATAAAGACACTTCTGAATGGCAACAGACAGACAATGATGTAAGGCCTTCATAAAATAAGAGCATGTACTAACCATGGGCTTGTTGGTAAAACCAGTAGCCATGTGCAAATCAGAATGCCACACCAGCAATAAGTGGAGCCAATTGATTTCAAAAAGCAAATTATCTGTTAAAAACTTAAAACCAGAACCAATTTTCTAGTGTGTATAACAAACTGAATGATAAACATTATGTACAAAATGTCTAGAATTGCCAAAAACAACACCACCATTAGTCACTATGAAGTGTTCATTCAAGTGAGAAGGAAAATGCCAACCAGAGAGAGAGACAGCACTAGCAATTATATTAGCACACTCATTCCCTGAAACACCAAAGTGATCCTTTATTTTGTGTTAACTAATTTTCAAATTCTTACTACAAATGACATTAACAATATGCTGGCACTTAATCTAACACCAGTTGCAAAAGTCCAGACACACTAAACCCAATTCTGACTTACAAATATCCAAAGCAGATTGACTATCTGAAAACAAGCAAACAAAGTTAGATAGGGAAACATATTCTAAGGCCAATACAATAATCTGTAATTTTGTCATAGTTGATAACATCAAATCCGATACACCAATGTCCAAACCCAAATTAATGTTCTTGAAAAAAGTGGCAATGCCAGCTTTACAGCCAACTGTGCCCAAATTCTTTAGAGACCCATTTGTATATACAGATAAACTACCAGAAACAATCCAAGAAAGATGGTTACAAACAGATACAAAGTTACCAGAGTTAAGAATATTTAAAGAACCAACTCCATTTGAAACCAAAAAATGAGCAGAAAAGAAAACCACACTATTGAGAAACATTGCAGAAATCTTGAACTACTCAAAAACAGGGCCACAGGGATCCAGTTTCTTCTACCACTTAAAAGTACACCAATCAAAGATAGTACTATGATTATTACAAAGTTGATTTACAAAAACTATGCCATACTAACAGAGAGAAGAGAGAAACTTGAGAAATCTTGACTTGCCCAGAACAGCAAACATGGAAATCCCATCATAAAACCAAAAGAAACTGGCCAAAGAGCCACCCAGAGACAAATTGCAATCAAGAAGAATATGAATTATGTTTACCAGAAAGTTATTAGAAGCACCAACACATATACAAACAGGAAAACTCAATAAATAAACAGAGCACCAACACAGAACTTGTAAATCATGAGATCTGTAAGAAAACAAGTGACCCAAGACTCCACTAGAGTTTATAAAACTAACAAGGGAAGCAACTTTATTCTTAGACTGAACTTATAAGAAAATTTTCAAACCATAAAAAGAAGAGTGGTGAATTGTGTTACTAAAAAAATCAAATAATAGACCAGATTTAAGTTTTAAGCTCTTACAAATTAGAGCATTCCACTTATTGTACACACCAACAGAAACAAAGCTGAACTGCATTCTATAGCTAACTATAGAATGGAGAACTGCTAATACTAAATACAAGAGCTGTTTATTCGAGATAACTTTTCTTAAGACCAGATTGGTAAAAAAATAAACATCTGAATTTGTCTTAGCTAAATTAGGCTTCAAGAGACCCTCAGTTAAAAGAAAAATACCCAAATACTAATGAGATTCATTCTTTTGGCAATAGAGATTGGTAAGCCACTAATAGAAAGAGAAGAATTGCTGACTCTGCTATTGATGGGAATGGCCACTGTCTTATCATTATTAATTAAAATGTCATTGATCCGAAAAAATTTACCAGCAATGTTGAAAATATGTTGAATAATACTCTGACTGCTACCAACCCAAATTGTATTATCAACAAAAGTGCCAACAGCAAAAAAGGAAAAAAGTTCAGCCTAAGATTTAAGATGACCACTTTTGAAAATAAAATGAGAATTCAATCTGTATCCATATATACTTTCTTGATGCTTGACTTCACACAAAAGAGGATCATAAAATATGTGCCACAAAAAAGAAAAAAACACCTCTTCTTGGTCCAGACCATTATGTATGCAATAACTATTCATCAAACCAAAATCTGTTATAACTCTGTTGATATGATCCCTATGAATATTACTGAAGAATTGAATGAACTTGCTGCACATTTTGATTCTAATCAAACTTTTTTCAAGATGCTCCCAACCAACCAAATTATACACTTTCTGCATGTTTTACAAAACTAGTCAAAGCTTCCAGTTCTTTTCCAAAGCATTCTCAATAACCAAACCAACCACAAAAATGGGAGACAGAGTCATTATATCCTTCAAAACAAATAAATTGTTCCCATAAAAAACATTAAAAGTGCTGCATGCCAAAAAAATCTTGTTAGAAAGAATCTTATAAGCTATTTCAATTAAAGCAATAGGATGGGTATTCATCAAAACACACTCTCACTCATATGATTTGGAAATTATCAAGACCCAAGTCTCTTTTTAAGAGCTGGACACCAATTTACCAAACAGATAAAAATTCAAAAGCACCAAAAACATATTTAAAACTGCCTTGTCACAATACTTCCAAAGTTTATTCGATACACCTGAAAGACCAGCAGCTTTGCCATCAGGCAAATCAGAAACTATTCCAACCAATTCATTAAAATCAATCGAATTCATGACACCAGAAAAAAATTTATCAAAAACATACTCCAAAGATTAATATTAACAATGCCAGTCACTAGAGATATTATCTATTACTCTATGCTTTTTAGTCTAATCCTTTATAATTACATCTATCTTAAACTTAACCAAATTAGGTTTCAGAATCAGTTCATTATCAACCACCAGATAATTAAAAACCACTTTGTAAAATAAATACTTCAGCACACTTCTGATTGTATAACCCTTATTAATCTCAAAGCTTTCCATCTTTTTATCAATAACAGACTTAATATTTGCTTTATTAGCCTTCAGAGATTCAGCAAGCTTAGATACATAATATGACTTTCTAAAATCATAAAGAGCAGAACAGACATGATTAAAGTTCACACCAGTATTCACAAGATCTTGAATAACCAAAGACTAAGCATTGTTTAAAGAGTCTCAATGTTTCATAAGGAAGACAAAATTGACAACACTCTTCTTATGAGAAGTCTTAACAATTTTTGAAACCAAAAGTTCTAGTTTATAAAACCTCAAAGAATCTTTGATGAAAACCTCATTAAAACTCTTGCACCATTTTTTTTTAAAAATCTCACCAGCCAAAAAAGTCATCATCTTGTAAATAATATCTCATATTACATCCAAATCTGAGAATTTAACAGCAACAGCAAACTCAGCAAAAAACATGGCAGCATTGGCTACTGTAGTATATTTAAACCTGCTTTACTTATCTTCATTAACACCTCTGAAATCAAACTTCCAATGATTTTTGTTTGCTTGCTTGTGAATAAAGTTCAATTGTGTATCCAAAAGTTCATCCAAATTTACAGACACAGAAACAGCTCGGTAATCTGTGTCAAAATGCTCATTGATCTCCAAAACATTGTGCTGCACTATAGCATTGACCAGATTCTAAGAAACAAACACATAATTAATTATTTTCATGATGCTTCTTAAATTTTCCCAAATATGCTTTTTCATAGTTGAGCTGTTTACCAAAGAATTAACCAGTCCTAAATTAATACATTTTCAAAAATTCACACTTTTATGAGAACTATCCTCATTGAAATCACCACCAAGGATGACAAAAGAAGACTCATTAACAGCCTTTGCAATAAAGAAATTAATATTACCAGCTTGAAAGTATCAAACCACAGAAGAAGCACCAGCATAGAGTCCCAAAATCAAAACAGAAAGTTTATTTTTAAAGAATAGCCTAACAAAAAAAAGCTAACCAGATATCTTAGAAATTTTACATATATAATGAACCAGAAAAATGTTCATAATAATGGTAACACCAGAACCCAAATAACTAGAATCTATACCAGAAGTGAAAACACAAACACCATCAAACTTGTTAGTAATTCATAGATAAATCTTACTCTTTAACTTGGTTTCAGTAATAATCAAAATCAAATTGTTCATATCTTTATGCCAATAAACAATATTGTCCTGTTTCACAGAATTGTTCATATTTTGAACATTGCATGTAGTAATTTTTCAAACCAAACCAATCATTAAGATAAAGAGAGAACTGCCAAATTCAAACCAAAACACAGACAATTCAATCTAACCAGAACTGAATTAACTAATACTTTCAAAGCCACCATTTTTAACTTCAATTTTTTCACTTTGGTAGTTAAAACTTTAGAGCTACTAATGCTGAAATCAGTAACCACATTAGAGCTAGCAAAGAGAGAGAAAATAGACAACAATAACATATTATCCAAAACCATATTTGAATCCAAAACAGGATTTAAAGAAACAGAAGCAGCCAGAAAAGAATAGATAGGAATGTAATCAAAGACATCAACTCCATGAAGCTCAATTTCTTCAAGAAAACAGAAACTTAATCTGACAAAAGCTTTAGAAAACACTCTAAGACTGCCAAATAATTACTCAAACCAGAATCAACAGAAGGAACAGGACTCTAGAAAGAAGATATAACACCTAGAAGTGAACTACCCCCAGACAAAACTGACAAAACCACACAAGGAGGAGAACCACCAGCAATTTAAACTCAAGTTTTACCTCCAAATAAAACAGGACACACAACAGGAGTCTGCTTTCTTTTATATATGTTGGCCAAATGGATCCGATCCTGAGAAGTTACCACCTGCTTAACACAAGTACCAGAATTCTCACCCAATGAACACCTGGTAGAGATATGACTAAACTGTTTGCATTAAGCACAATAGGTCAAAGAAAGGCCAGCCCAGTGCAAATTCACACTCTTAAACACCAGAATAGAACCAATAGCAGCCAATTTAGATGCTTTATTAACAAAACACACAATTACACATTTATCACACATATATAAACTGAGATTACAGCCAATGAAACAAGTTTTTCCATAAAAACAGACCACTTAGCTGTAATCAATCAGTTATTTTAAATGATTCATATTTTACTAAAGCCTTTTGCCACAGACCAATTAGTTGTATTTTAATTGACACAATTTTTCTAAACTTGGAAAAAACAGACTTCACAGCCAATTTAAAAAAATTAACTGGAATCTTCTTAACAATTATTTCTCAATCCAAGTGGCTATTTACTTTCCTCAAATCATCATTAACAATAATTTTTTCACAAAGTGCCAATTTTTTAGCCTTATTCAGACTAAATTCAGATGTAAATAAAAATCTAATAATTTCTGAAAATTTTGAGAAAGTCAAAACTCCTCCAAAATCATCAATATGATAAAAAAATTTTTTAACAAAAAACAATTTATTCCCACTAGTTTTGTCAGGTACAACTAATAAATCAATGTCCAATATAAAAGACTTAGCAAGCACAAAGTTGCATCTAATTTCCAGGACACATGACTTATCAATTGGCAATCACTTAAGGCTGGCAAATCTGGAAAATGGAAGTTCCAATACATCATTATTATTGCTCATTACATCAAACTTCAGCACTTTTAGTGGATGTTCCAATATATACATGTGAGTGTGGGTTTTCTTAGATGTAGTGTTATCTACTATTTTGTCACCTACTGAGTTGTCTGAATTAGTATAACTGATCTCTTTCATAACTGTGTTTTTCATATTCTCAATATTTAACAAACCACTAATACTGCTTGTAATGCTACCAACTTCACTTCTCCAAGACACTATAGGTTTGATGCCAAAGCCAATAATATCCTCTAAACTAATAGGACCAGCAGATGAGTTGATTATAATACCACCTATTTTAAATTTTTTTGGTTTTTTAAATAATGTACTGTAAAAGTAGACACTCTTTATATGCTTCTTTTTGGTGTTAGGGTGGGTTTCCAAATCAGCCGAGCCAGAGCCAAAACTGCCAGCAGACAAGTCTACCAATTCTATCATAACAAATAAAGATGTGTGCAAAGAAATAACTAAAGAAAAAACAGGGAAAAGGGAAAGAGAACAGCAATAACTTTGGTATGTATTTTGCTCTCATCATGGTTAGAGAATCAACAAGAAAAAGATTTTTTTATCTATTTCCTTAATATTTTATAATAATTTTTTGTCTTTTATAAATTTTAAGTTGTTATATTTACTTTTTGATAGTATTATTTAACTATTAAAAATTGCTAAATTTTTTGGTATTTGTTTTGAATTATATAAGTTGTGTTTATTTTTTGTAAATATTAATAATTTTATTAGTATTATAATAAATATATAGTGTTGTTTTAACTGGTCTAAATAATTAATTATATATAAAAAAAACATAATTTATGTTTAGTTTAAATCAATTTATTTAATATATTATATTAAGTTATATTTAAATTTTACTTAAAAAAATAAAAAAAATAATTATTTTTAATTAATGTATGAAAAAAAATTATATATTAATATATATTTTTTAAAAATATGCAATTTTTAAAAATATTTAAGAAATTAATATAATTATATATATATTAAAAACGTTTTTTTAACTTTTATTTTTTTTTATTTTTTTTTATTTTTTTTTATTTTTTTTACGAGTGAGGTCCAAACGCATTTATTTTTGGTTTATTTTTATTATAAATAATATTTTAAGTCATATAAATATGTTTTACTTTTAATTAATTATTATTAACATATATTTATAAATATTTAACTTTGTTAATTAAAAATTAATTGTTTGTTTTAATTATTAAAAAAACTTACATTATTTTTCAATAATTATAAATAGATTATTAAATAAAATAAATAAATAATGAATTTTTGGCATTTCTTAAAAAATATTTATGATGTCAAAAAAATAAAATTTTAGTGTTAAAAATTAAATCAAAACTAAAAAACAAAAAATTGTAATATCTAAATAATTTTAATAAAAAATTTTATAAAAAATATCTTTATTTATTTATTTTTAAATTTAAATTACAAAAATTTTTATAAATATTTTTGATAAATTCAAGTAATCTAAACATTATTTAATAATAATATAAATAATTTTAAAATAAAATTAAACATACATTAAAAATGTTAAATTTAATTTCTGGAATAAATTACGTAATTTGCATTTGTAACAAAATAAATATTTTAAAAATTATATATAAAATAAATAATTATTCTTAATTTAAGTATAAAAATCTGATAAACAAAAACAAAGTATTTATTTTGATTGTTTAAAAACTCCTTAAAATTATAATATTTTTATTTTTATAATTAAAAATTTAATTCTTAAATTTTA
>JAAOMT010000761.1:0-47513 GCA_016748015.1 Geosiphon pyriformis | reverse complement strand
AGCGTTTCCTGGTTCAGCAGATGCAACCAATGGTGTATACGTCAGAAGAGGCTGCTATAAGTTCACGATCCCAGTCGAGAAGCCAGTCAACAACTCTCAGTGTGAAAACTGGTGTTCATCCTGAAACCAGAGAAACTGAAAGTTCTTTGGCAACAGCATCTTTTGATTCAATAGAGCAAAAACTAATTCCTAATGAGCAGAAGTTTGAAACGGACATCGCACAAGCCATTGGAGCATGCAAAATGTTCCAGGAGAAAGCGGCAAAGGCAAATGTGGTTGCTTAACACTGATTCCGAGGGAAGAGTTTGCTGAATTACATGAGGCATTTCAAGCTCTCTAGATTCAAACAAGATATATTTTTAATGATCCAATGAAAGCAATAAATGGTAAAAGAATAACTACCAGTTGGCATCTTAAAAAAAAACATGTACTAATAAGCAAATATTTTACTATTGAGATCACAATATACTACTTTGTTAAAAAATATTTTAGAGGCTAAATTAAAAAGAAATTATTACAAAAATATGAGATTAGCAAAAAAAATTGACAGATAAGTATTTTATAATAAATAATAAAGTTGATTATTATAGTATTAATATTATTGTTTATTATAGTTATAATTAAACACAAAATATTTACATCTTATATTTTAATTAATAAGTAAATAAAATTTATTATTTTAATTTGTATAAAATATATTTATTTAATATTTAAAATAAAACAATATTTAAACAAATTAATTATATTTTTAATAAAACAAAATAATAAGCAAAAGTTTTAATAACATATTGAATTAGTATTTGATAAAATTAAAAAATTGAATAAAGATAAAAAGTATTTAAAATTTATTTGTAATAATATAAATAAAAATAATAAAAATAATAATACTATTTAATTTTATTTATATTTAATAATTATAAAAATATTAAATTCAAATATAATAATAATTTTAAATTTATATATTAAAATTGTAAAATTAAATAAAACTTAATATTGTAATTATTATTAAGATTTTTAATATTTAAATTTTAGAATTTTTTTTTTGCTTTTATGTTTTTTTATAGTTAAAAAATTTATTATTTATATAATTATTAAAAATAATAAATAACCAAATTAATAATTAAGTTAATAATTAGATCAACAATTAAATTAATAATCAGATTATTAATTAAATTAATAATTAATAAAAACTATAATTTTTAACTATAATATTTTTTTTAAAAAAATTAGACTTTAGCAAAATTAGATTATTTATAAGATATTTTAATTAAAAAGTATTATTTAACTTAAAACTAATTAACTTAATAAAATTTTTTATTAATAAAATATATAGAATTTAAAATAAAATAAATTTTGTATTCAAAAAATCAAATTTTTGTATAAAAATTTCACAATAATTAATATTTAATCATATAATATTTAAAATTTTTATTTGTATTTTTAACATTATTTTTTTTAATTGTTTTGTTTTTTTAATTGTTTTTTATATAACAAATTTTAATTTATAAACAAAACTTTTTTAATTATTTTTTCAAGTATATTAATAGATAATAAATAAGAATATAAACTTTTTTTTCTTTTTATTTTATAATTATAATTAGAACAAAAAGTAAAAAAGTTTTAAATATTATTTTTTATAATAACTAATAAAGTTTTAAGAAAAGAAAATTTTTCTATTATTAAAACAATTAGACAAAATATTTTAACAACATTTTTTTTAAATATTAATAGTAAAAAGCTGTTTTTAATCATTTTTAAAATATTTTTTTTTGTTTTTGATTAATAGTTCTTTTTTAATTAAAGTTTTTTTCAAGAAATTTATTCAAATTAATTTTAATGTTGTTTTTACTTTTACCAAAAGCCTTAAAGTTTTTAATAATAAGCTTATAAACAAACTGGTATTTTTTGTTTTTATTATTAATATTGTTATTATTATTTTGTAAATAATCAAAAAGACTAAAGACTTAAAAAATAGCAATAATTATTTACTATTGTTATATTAAACTTTTTTGTAATTTTAGATAAAATTTTGAATAAAATTTTTTAGCAATAATTAGTTTTTTTTTAATAGATTATTATTAATCTTAAAAACAAACCAAATTATTAAATTATCTAATCTTAAAGATTAAGTTAATCAAATAAAAACCAAATTAACATTTTTTTTATGTTTTTTGGTATTGCCTTTTTTTTTTATTCATTTAATAAGTAAGATCTAAATACTGCTTAGTACAATACATCAAATAATTGATCTAAACTAGGTGTGAATTATGTATTTACTATACATGACCAGCCACTTAAGCTGATCAGGACAACACTAAACACTTATATAAACAGAAACAGGACTTTCAATACCTGAGAGAAACAAATGAGACTTATAAAATCCAAAACTTACACCAAATACCTCATTAATACCCAACAGTTTAACTGTACCAGAAGAAAATAACAAAAATAGTCCAGAAATTGACATTGGAATCGACCCATTCAATGATATCAGCCCATTTTTTTTCATAAAGACATGATGCTTAGCATGGACCGACCAGATCTCTCCTCTAAAAACAAGACAAAAACCACACACAAAGTCCACAATTTTCCGATTCACACTCTTGGAGTCTTTGAAAATTGATACAGCTTTACAAAGCCAATTTTTAAAAACAAAGCCCTTACAAAGAGCTGTACACACTATAGTATTCAAAGCACAAGACAACAACAATTAAAACACACATGAAAAGGAGATGAAAAGACTAGTAAGTGCATACCACAAAGTTGCATAGACATCCAACAAATGTTGATGAGTTGGATCATCAAATACACAAGAAAAAGCATGATCTGAGATTTCAACATCACCACAATACAGACACAAAACACTGGAGTAACACTTGTTATACAATTGCTTTTACACAGCAACCAGCAACTGATAATGCAAAGCTTTCATGAAGTATGTTTAAGTGTCAGCAGTAAGTCTACTAGTGAAACCAACAGCCATGTATGAATCAGAGTGCCATACTGAAAAAGAGCTAAGCCAATCCATATCTGAAAGCAGACTACTATCTAAAACACCAGAACCAGAACCAAGCTCCCAGTGTATACAATGAATAGAGCAAAAAATTCCACAAACAAAATGTCTAGAATTCCTAGAAACAACATTATCCTCAGTTAAAATACAACATTCTATCAAGTTGAGAGGAAGGCACAAAAGGGAACAAGAAGCTGCATTAGCAAGAGTGTCAACACATTCATTACCCACAACATCTGAATGGCTTTTAACTTTGTATCAAGTGACATTTAAATTCTTTTTCTTAACAATATTCACAATGTATTAATGCTTAACCCAACACTAATTCCGAAAATCCGGACACACCAAATTCAATTCTGGCAGCCTGACTGTTCATAAAAAGATGAACCAAGCTGAAAGATAGAACACACTCAAGAGCTAAAGCTATAGTCTGTAGCTCTGCCAAAGTAGAAGACAACAGACCAGAAATCCTAACTCCCAAACCCAGGTTGACATTCTCAAAAAAAACTGCCACATCAGCCCTCATGTTAGCACTACCCAATTTCTGTAGAGATCCATTTGTATATATAAATATAATATTATTTGTAACATTCAACAACTGATTACAAACAAGCCTAAACTTATTAGATCTCAGAACACTTGAAACACCAGAACCACTCAAAGATGAAGAATAGACAGAGGAAGGGGCTAAACCACCAAGAAAATCAACAAAAAGCTTAAACCAGACAGAGACAGGGCCACATGGGTCCAGTTTTTTTCAATGCTTGAAGGTTTTCCAGTCAAAAATAGTACCTTTTTGACTACAAAGCTGCTCTATAAAAACTACACCATAGTGGCAAAAAGAGGAAAGAAATCTATAGAATTCAGCCTCACTGTTACCAGTAGAATTTTAGCTATTAATTAGCATGAAATTACCCTTATAATTCCTATTATTAATTAGCATATATTATTATTATTTTGATTATCACTTATTATTTAATCAAATTATTAAATATTATTACTCAATCAATAATCCGATTTGTACTCTAGAAATTAAGATGATCAAATTACACAATACTCTGAACCATTTAACATAGTCAAAATTCGCCAAAATTAATGAAAATTCGCCGAAATAATCAATAGTTCAGTGAAATAACTTGTAAATTTGCTGAAATGTATTTTTAGTTTACCCAAATTAAAGAAAAAAAGAAAAATGCAAGTTCAAAAATAGTACTATAACAAGTTGTATAAAAAAAGAGCTTTTCTCTTCAAGAAAATGTATCTTCTCATAGTATCTTATCATAGTATCTTATTTTAGAGATCTTAATTAAAATAAATCACTTTTTACACATTTAAATAAAAATTAAATATTTGAAAACCAAATTCTTAAATTATTATACTTGAAATTCCCTCAACACAATTAACGTTTTTGAAATTGATTAGCTACCAATTTCAATAATTTGTTAGTAACTTCAGGCCTGGATAGAAAACGTTTCTATTGAAAAAATTCTATTTCTTTTACATTTCTTTATTTTTTTTTATTTTCTTATCATAATTATTAGGGTAGTCTACAAACAAGATTCCTGTAGAAGAGTTGACTTTTACAGTAAAGTAACTATATTTTTAGTAAGCTTCCAAACAAGCAATTTCTGAGAATAAGTTGATATTTACTACAACATAACATACAAAGTAATTGGCATAGAATTGGCCATTCCATTCATAAGCCCAGCAGTTCAAATTATAAGAGATAATTTGAAGATAAATTCAGCTACTGGAGGTCTAACTACTTCCTAAAAACGTAAATTCACAGCAAATCAATACTTACAACATTCAAAAAAAGAGACCAAAAACCTCCAGTAACATTTAGTGCTCTTCTATAGAAATAACACAACAACAACAAATTTAAAGTGGCAATCACACCAGACACAGCAACTCTAGAGTATTATCAGTCAATTTACATCCACTGCAAACAAAGATTTAACATCCCAGACGGAATTGAAGTTGTCAAGAAATCAGTATATCAATACATTAAAAACCATATCAACAATTATCTTTTTGGAAACTACAACATTTCAGAAGTTAGAAGCAACCTCTACAATAATTTATTGCACTATTCACAATTGGGAACAGAAGACCTGAACAGTAAAACACTTGCTACCTACTTCCAAAAACTTAATTTTAACATTATTGAGTATTGTGAAGAAAAATACTCAGTGCAGCCCAACTACTCATTTGACTTTAGATCAGAAACAGAGACAAACAACAAAGGCAAACAAAAAGTGAAACAATACTCAAAAACTACCCCAAACACTCCAATACTACAAAAGACAACTACCAAACACTTACAAACACCTGAACAAAGAACCAGTGTCAAATTACCACTTTCTATTATACTATTTCCAATTTCACTTATTTAACCACAAACACCAAATTTGCCACTCAACCATTTCTTCAGACCAGAAGATTATCAGTCACCTAGAAATCCTACTCAACAGCAGGAATCCATATTAACAAGCACCAATATCATTGAGTACTTACAAGAAAACGAAAGTAATCATTCAAAAAACTTGGAAAGTGAAAAAACTAAATCTGAACAAGAAAAAACTACAGAAAATAAAAAAGAAATGGCAACTACTTATATTGCAAAGATTCCAGAATTCACTGGTGAAAACAATGATACCAGTCCTCAAGAATGGCTTGACAAAGTTCAAAAAGCAAGAGATGCAAATAGTTGGATTGCAGCAAGAATGCTCAAAGCAATTCCTTATTTTCTTCAAGAAACAGCAGGAGAATAGTTTGAAAATTTAGAAGAACCATTTGAGAACTAGCAAGCATTCAAAGATGCTTTTTTACAACAATTCACTGACAACAACACTTTTATCACTCTCTGTAATTGCTTTCACAACATTAAACAAGAAACATCTAAAACTGTCATGATCTATCTTGGGAGATTCAACAAACTTCTTTGACAAATTCGACAATTGGAAACCAATGATTACTATTCTGATGCCCAGATTTTGGATCAATTTATAGCTGGATTAAAAAACAAACTCATTAAGAAAGTTTGTCCACATGCCCCAGAAGACTTAGCAACTGCTATTAGACATACAAAGAACTATGAAATGGCAATAGAAGAAGCAAACCACACCAAACTTGTCAACCTAGCTATTGGAGAAACCAGTTTAGCAGCTGAAGAGAAAATAAACCAACTCACAAAAAAGGTTGAAAACTATTTCACCAACTGACAACAACAACAGTAGCAACCACAAAGATATCAACCACCACAATGACGAAACCAAAACAACTTTGGATCACCATCCAACAACCAACCTCAAAATTGTCATTATTGTGGAATTCCAGGACACTGGAAATAAGATTACAAGAAATTGCAAAGAGACCAACAAAATAAGAGTAATCAACGTTATTCTTCACCACAACAATCTTATTACCAACCTCTACCACCAACTTATTATTCACCAAGACCACAAAATCAAAACAATTACTATCAACCAGTTTCACAACCAATACAGTAACAATATTAGCAATCCATACCAATTCAGCAATATTAGACACCATCCATTCAACAATATCAAGTACCAGCCAGAAAATTTGTTCAACATAACCCATTTACACCCCAAAATCAAAATAACAACAACAGAATCAACCCAAATAACCAGTTGGTTCCCCGAAATTCTGGTCAGCAAAGACCCAACCACTATTACATTCAACCCAATTATCTCACAATGCCTAAAAAATCGAATTTTCAACAACCTGCATTTTCTGAAGGTAAAGTTGCAGTACCAACATCAAACTCTTCCAACAATACTATTCTACCAGCCCAAATTGCCCAAAATGCCAACCTTTCAGATATATTCCCATTCGAATTTGAAGCAAATAAATCACCATTTTTGCTTAGCAATACAGCAGTCAATGAACAAAAAACTATTACTGCCATGTATACTAAAGCTACATTTGAAGAAAAGCCCATCCAATTAATTCTAGACAGTGGATCAACTGGAAGTATTATCACCTACCAGTTAATGCAACAGCTTCAAAAAACTGTTGACAGACTAGTCCAAACTGTAATTGTTACAGCAGATGGTATGAAAAAGACACCAGTAGGAAAAATTGACAATTTTTCATTTACTATTGATGGAATCACCATTCCAGTCAAAGTTCTAGTTATGGATGCACTCCAATACCAAGCTCTTATTAGAAATAATTGGCTTCTTAAGGCCAATGCAAACTTAAACTGGAAAACTCAGGAACTAAAAATCTCATACCAAGGACAATACACTATAGTATCTGCTACTTGTGATACTTTCAACAAATGATCAAAAAAAGCCCCAGTATTTGAATTTGAAGAAGAAAAAGAAATGCCACTTACTAAAACCTATATGGCTCTTGGATCAACATCCAATTGGGCTGAAAAAACAGAACAGAAGATTTTTGAAGAATTAAGAGGATGGAAGAAAATTAGATATTCTACACCAGAATCATGGAAACAACCACCCTATATTCCACTCAAATACAAAGATTGCAACAAGAAACTTTCATCAATGGGAGCATGTATTTCTCCAGAAGAGGAATATGAAACTCATATCTGCTACTTTTGCAAAGCATGCCATAGAGAACGATTTGGATATCCAAAAAAAGTGGAAAATGGGACAAAACATCTTGTTTTATATGTGGAAATATACTACCAGAAGAATGCAACTGGATTGATGTTGCAATGAGAGGAGGAGTATATAATCAAACCTGTTAATATGCTCTATCAATTTCAGAAAAAGTCAGAAGAGAAACACTTTTTGATGCAGCATATAATAGTGCTTTCAATAAACTTTACCACTACTCTCATAATACTGAAATAATTTTTGACTTAGCAATAGTATTAATCAATAGAGCTACCTAAGAAGATGTCTGCCAAATGAAAAAAGCTAAATATATTGAGTATACCATGAAATTAGCTGGATTTGATTATGAAAATAAAATAGAAACCTACCACCAAATTGCAAATCATACATACCCAACCAAAAAAGCTCAAATTCAATGATTAGAGCAAATAAACATTCAATTGTGTAAAGAATGTGTTATGTCTTGTAATAACCAATGGTGTTTAGAATGCTATGCTCTTAGTATTCTTCTGCCAGATAAGAATGATAAAAATGAAATCAAATTTGGAGTATCTGAACTAGTAGAAGAACTACCAACCACTTCTATCTATCTTCTTAAAAAGCAACTACCTCTATAACTTAAATATTTTGACAACCATAAACAAGAAATCAGACCAGAAAAAGCACACAAAATTGATGCTAAATATGATCTAAGATATCCAGAAAAAAATACTTTGGTTCTCCAACCAAAGTCCTTAACAAAAATCAATCTCAAAATTGCTCTTAAAATTCTACCTAGAGCAATGGTTGAAATTGCATTCAGATCATTATTGGTAAGCAAAAAAATCAATATTAGAGGAGGAATTATAGATACAGGATATACTGAAAACATTACTATCATGTTACAGAATGAAACAGACAAATCATTCAGAATTGAACATGCTAAGAAAATTGCCCAAGCAATTTACCTACTCTTAATCAACATTTCGGGGTTACAATCAGTAAAGAACAGAGAACAATTGGGAAAAAGTGAAAGAGGAACTCAAGGTTTTGGTTTAACTGGACGATTTACAGTGCCAGTAAACATAGCTCTTAATGCACAAAATAAATCCCACCAGATTTTTCAACTTCCTCAACCAATTACCATTTCATCTTTTGGAGAACATTATGAAATTTACACCTGCTCAAAACCCACCACTACTCAACAAATCTTTGAATCCAATGAACAAATCTGTTTGAAGCATGAAATCTCAATTTCAAACGTTTATATTCCTAAAGAAATAAAAAAATTTCAAGTTACATTCTACAATCCCAACAATTACTCTATTGTTCTATTAAATAAATTAGAAATTGGAATCATACATAATAACATCTTTCAAGATGAAAAACCTCAAATTGTCTCTAATTTCATCGAAATTATAAGACATACTCTACTTCCAAATTCAAACATCATTTCTACTACTGAAAACTACCACTTTTTGGAAAAAAAACTCTCTCGAATCAACATGGGTCTCTTAGAACCCCAACAATAAAAACAATTGAAACAGCTAATAGCTGAATTTGCAGATATCTTTGCAAAGGACAACAATGACTTTGGAAAAACTGATATTGTTCAACATCAGATCCACACAGGAGATGCTCCACCAAAAAGACAACAAGCTTATTGAGTATCACCTGCCAGCCATCAATTTATTAGAGAAGAGATCCAAAAAATGCTCAATAATGAATTGATTCAACCATCAAAAAGTTCTTGAGCCTCATCAGTAGTTTTAGTTAAAAAAAAAAACGGAAAAATCAGATTCTGTGTTGATTATAGACAACTGAATAGTATTACAATTAGAGATGCCTACTCTTTTTCAAGAATTGATGACATGCTAGATGCTCTAAGAAAAGCCAAGTTCTTCTCAACTTTAGACTTAGAAAGTGGATATTGGCAAGTCGAAATGGACCCAAAAGATAGACTCAAAACAGCATTCACTACTCAAGAAGGAAACTATGAGTTCAATGTTATGTCTTTTGGATTCTGCAATGCACCAGCAACATTCCAATGACTTATGGATGTTGTATATAAAGAACTTTTATAACAGTCAGTAGTTGTCTATCTTGATGACATTAATGTATACTTACCAAGCTTTGAAGCCCATTTTATCCACCTGTGAGAAGTTTTTCAATGATTACAGAAAGCAGGATTAAAATTAAATATTGAGAAATGTCACTTTGGAAAAACAAGCTTAATCTTTCTTGGACACATAGTTAGCAAAGATGGAGTCAAACCAAACTCTGGAACAATCAGTGCTGTCAAAAACTTCCAAACTCCCAAAAATACCACAAAACTACAAAGATTTGTAGAATTAGTCTCTTACTATCAGAAATTCATCAAAAAATTCTCAGAAATTGCTAAACTACTTAATTATCTTACCAACAAAAATGTGCCATACAAATGGATGGAAAAACAACAAAAAGCTTTTGAAACCCTCAAAACAAGATTGACAACAGCTCCAGTTCTTGCTTATCCAGATTTCAAGAAATAGTTTCAACTAGTCACTAATGCTTCACACACAGTATTTGGTGCCATTCTATTACAATTAGATGAAAATGACCAGAAACAAGTTATTGCTTATGCCAGTAGAACACTTAAACCAACAGAACTCAAATATGACTCAACTAAACTAGAAGCCACTACAATTATTTGAGCTCTCAAACACTTTCAACAATACCTGAAGAATGAAAAAAAATTTGATATCATAACTGACAATATTGGTCTCAAATGACTCAACAAAAAGAAAACTGAACAAAGTGCCAAACAGTCTCGATGAAATGACTTCCTAACAGACTACAAATATATTGTACACCACAAACCAAGAAAACTACACACCAATATTGATAGCCTTTCAAGGATGAGACAAGATTAACATTAACAACAAAACCCACCACAATTACCAATCTACCAATACAATAACCAAACAACAATGGATCCTAGAAATTACAACAATATTAAAAACTATTTGGAGACTCTTATCATGTCAGAAAATTGGTCTCCAAGTGAAAAACATCAATTACAACACCAATCCAAACAATATTTCATACATCACAACAAAATTTATTACAAAAATTACAGAAATCCAAACCAACCATTCAGATTAGTACAAGAAAATGAAAAAGAAACAATCTTATACAACATGCACACAGACCTATTTTCAGCACACTTGGGAAGAGATGGAACAATCCAAAGAACCTTTGAACATTACTTTTGGCCTCACATGCAAAAAGACATTCAACAATATGTAGAATCTTGTGATAATTGTCAAAAAAGAAGAAGAACTTGCTCCACAGAACCTTTAAATCCAATCAAAGTTGGACAACTTTTTAACAGAGTTGGAATTGATTTAGTCGGACCACTACCTATTACAATCTAAGGAAATTGTTATATTGCAGTTGTAGTAGATTATCTCACCAAATGACCTAAAGTTAGAGTCATCCAAAGAACAGATGCAAAATCAGTAGCAAATTTTATCTATAAAGACATTATTTGTAGACATGGATGCCCAATTGAACTCTTATCTGATCAAAGAACACATTTTTTAAACAACTTAATACAAGAAATTTGTGAATGATTCAATGTCAAAAGACCTCTATTATCACCTTATTACTCTTAAAAAAATGAACTTGTAGAACGTTTTAATAGAACACTGTGTGAATCTTTAGCCAAAGTCTCAACAGACTTTGAGCAGAAATAGGATATCTTTATTCTATCAGTATTACTAGCATACAGAACACTAAGACAAGATACTATAAAACACACACTATTTGATTTAACTTATGGAAGAACAGCAACATTACCAATTAATTTCACAGTAAAAACATACTCTGTGCAACCAATTAATAAAGAGAACTTTCAAAAAACACTCCAAAGAAAGGCCTACACTCTTCTTAGTACACTAAAAGGAAAAAAAAAGATAGCAGCAACTCATATTGAACATTCTTAAGCTCAACAAAAAGAAAGACATGACAACAAATTACCACCTAGTACCAACAAATTTAAAGTTGAAAATAAAGTTTTCTTATTCAGAACTAAGGCTGAAAAACAATGGAGTGGAAAATTTAAAAACAAATAGGATGGACCATTTTATATTCATGAAATTCTAGGCAATAGATCATACAAGTTAAGACTTAATGACAAAGTACTAGCAAAAGTTGCACATGGAGATAGATTAAAACACTATCATTCCAGAAACAATCCTGAACCATTAATTCCACAAATTGGTACACATTCCCCTTTAATTGATCCTAAAAATATTTTCCAAAATTTAGAACCAATAATTATAATAGAACAACAACCAAACTTGAACACTTAATTTAATATTTATACACAAAAACATAAATTAAAAATAGTAAATAATTAAAAGAAACATTCAAACCCAAAAAAAAATAAAAACCCTATACCCAAAAATAATTTTTTTTCAAATTTGTTTATTAATTAGTCAATTTTATCATAATTATTCTCCAAAACATTCAACAAATATTCCAAAAATTAATGTTAGTCTTGAAAACACTTCTTGACTTATTCATAACAATTAATGGAAGCCAAATTAATTATATTCAGAAAAAAACCACAGCCCCAATAGTAAATAATTCTCAAAACTATCACTCTTATATAAGAAGAACAAAAGGTCATTCTAAAAATAGGTTATCAGAACTTTTGAAGCAAGCACTAAAGGAAAACCTTTCATCTACTTTTATTGACATTTCACCAAATGCCACAATGCAATAAAAACTTCTACTATTTCTTAATGAACAGAACAATAAACATACCTTTATATATAGATATTTTCATATTGGAAAAACACTTTATGAATGAAAACTGAAACTTGAAGCAACCAACATCACTCCTGAGACTATACAAAAACAAATTCACAATGAATTCAAGACAGCAGCTGGACCAATAAACATTCACTACAAACTTAAAGCAGCATTTAGACTCTATAATTTATTCAACACTTGTGAAAACGTCTTACAAAACCTAATACTCCATCCAATAAAGATTCAATACATTGAAAAGCTCACAGAACTGAAATTTCAACAATTTTCAGATCAGATCACTTCAATTATCTTGGATCATTATCTTAACATTACAGATAGTGCTTGGACTATGACAAAGCTCAGTCTTGAAAAGGAGATTATGTTATCAGTAGAATTTTAGCTATTAATTAGCATGAAATTACCCTTATAATTCCTATTATTAATTAGCATATATCATTATTATTTCGATTATTACTTATTATTTAATCAAATTATCAAATATCATTACTCAATCAATAATCCGATTTGTACTCTAGAAATTAAGATAATCAAATTACACAATACTTTGAACCATTTAACATAGTCAAAATTCGCCAAAATTAATGAAAATTCGCCGAAATAATCAATAGTTCAGTGAAATAACTTGTAAATTTGCCAAAATATATCTTTAGTTTACCCAAATTGTAGAAAAGAGAAAAATGCAAGTTCAAAGAATAGTACTACAACAAGTTGTATAAAAGAAGAGCTTCTTTCTTCAAGAAAATATACTTTCTCATTTTCTTATAGTATCTTATCATAGTATCTTACTTTAAATATCTTAATTAAAACAAATCACTTTTTACAAAATCAAATAAAAAAATTTAATATTCGAAAACTAAAGTCTTAAAATTATTACACTTGAAATTCCCTTAACACAACTAATGTTTTGAAATTGATTAGCTACCAATTTCAATAAACTGTTAGTAGCTCTAGGCCTGGATAGAAAACATTTCTCTTGACAGAATCCTATTTCTTTTATATTTCTTTTATATTTCTTTTCTTTTCTTATTACAATTATTAGGATAGCCTACAAACGAGATTACTGTAGAAGAGTTAACTTTCACAGAAAAGTAACTACACATTTTTAGTGAGCTTCTAGACAAGCAATTTCTGGGAAAGAGTTGATATTTACTACAACGTAACTACATAAAAGTAACTGGCAAAAAATTGGCCATTCCACATATAAGCCAAGCAGTTCAAATTATAGGAGATAATTTGAAGATAAATTTAGTTACTAGAGGTTTAACTACTTTTTAGAAACGTAAATTCACAGCAAATCAACACTTATAACATTCAAGAAAAGAGACCAAAAACCTCTGGTAACACCAGCTACTTGAATCAGTTTAAGCTATACTATGCTAACAATTTACAAGAAAACTTGTCCAAAGTAAACATTTTTTAAATTATATTAAATAAAATAAGACTAATAAAAACCAATTCAACAAACCACTCAGTTGTTTTCATGAGATTGAACCTAATCTTAAGAAATTTAAATTCCCAGAATATCATTAACTTATCAAACACATCATTATTTACTTCAACTAAAACTCTAAAATCATTAAACAAATTAATATTATTCATACTATACTTAGTTTTTAATACTACTACCTCTTTTTCTAACTTATTAATAGATTGTTGAAAGCACTCAAATACATCATAAGCTTATTAACTTTGTTTTTAAGCTTGTTGTTTAACACAAAATCACTTTTAATAAATTGTTTAAAAACAGTTATCAATCTCTTAACAGGCTTAACAATAGATTTAATTAACATCATCAACTTGGCTAAATCAGATTTTAAAGACACTAGCTGAGACAAAATTAAAGAATTATTTATAACTTCAAAAAAAAAGTAAAAATTACCAATAGAGAGAATTCAGAAGAGCCCAGACAGGCAAACATTTTAGCATAAAACTTTGTACTCACAAAGTGTAGAGCAAATATTTTGGGAGTCTTGGAAGGAAGAGGCAAAGACATTTTACAATCTACAGCCCAATTACCCATTTTTTAACATTTAAAACAGTATTGACAACTAGGTGTTTTCTACCAAATATAACACTTTTTCAGTATACCAGTTTTAACAACAATAACATTCAGACCAATCTGAAATCTAAACATAACCAAAACAAACCAAAAACAACAACCAGAATCAGAAGAACAAAGAATAAAACATGTCTGACCACCAACCTAAGAAATCATATTGTTGATTTCAAAAGCAGTACAGCCAGAAAAAAGATTAATTAACTTGGTCTTAAATCTATTACAAAACAGAATAATCTTATTTTGATTCACCAAAAAGAAGATTCTAACACTGTTTTTGTTTACCAAAACTGATCAATAATTCAAAACAAATACAACAAAATCCAATTTTTTAAAATGAACAATTACATATTGCCAAATATTAATAGGCTTCAGCACAACATAAGCAATATTACCAAATATACTCAAAAACACATTACACAGCACAACAGCAGTAAAAAAAAAACCAGACCCAGAAATTACCAAAGACTTGGCAATTTTAAGAATAGCTAAATGAACAAAACTTGTAAGTTCAACTAAAAATACAGCTTCCAAAAACTTGTGAGAAGCAAACTTTATACAAAAGAGCTTTATATTGTCCTTTGATACTGACTTTGTATCCAAAAACCTTATACAGACTAAAAAACAGTTTTAACATAAGTAAATTTAATCTTAAAAATAATATTAAACACCAGAATAAAAGCTATTTATTCAGTAAACCTTTGACAACTTGCAATAATTTTTCAAGCACTATTAATGACAGTACCAAAAACCAGAAAAAAAAATAATTCAGTTTTCATCTGGTTAGCCCAGTTCTCAAAAACAAATAACACCATAGAAAATAGTTGTTTTATTTTTAAAACTGACAATAATCTGTTAAAAAACACCATATTTAGCAATACAGCCAATAGTTAATCTTAGCTTATCTTAAATAATATATCAGATAATATTATAGAAATCTTATTTAAGATCTCATTGGAAACCACAAAAAAGTTTGGTGTAACAATAGCAAAGGCAAATAACTGCTTCCATTTTTTTAAACTTTTGGTCTTTTTAAATATTTTTTTGAAGAAAAAATACTAGCAGCACTTGGTATAAAAGCTATGAAAAAAAAACCAGCTTGTTGACTGGTCTGTTATTAAAATTTTTTGGGCTTTTCAAAAGAGTAGAAACAACATTAAGATTGATCTAAATGTGTCTTTTTAAAGAAACTTTAACTAGTAAAAAACCAGTTAAAGATAAAAAAATTGTTTTAATAATTACCAAAGACAATTTTTTACGATTACTAAGTAAATAGAAGGCTTTTAAAATGTTCTGTCTGGTTGCTTCTACAACAGAAAAAGCATTTCTGATTGAAATTTTATTAAATACCTCAGAAAAAATATTAGGTGCAGCTTTTTATTCTTTGCTTTGGTTGTGATTATAAAATTAAGAAAACAAAAAGTCTTTTAAGTCTTATTTATTAAATTTAATAAAAAAATAAAAATAAAAATAATATTAAAGATAAAAATAAAAATAAAAATTAAGATAAAAATATAAATAAAACTAGAATATTTAAAGAATATTAAATATAAAAGCTTAATATTGTTGTTTTTTTTTTAAAAAAGTTTTTAAAATAAATTTGGCCAAAAAATATTATAAACAATAAAAATTTTATTTAAATATTTATTTAAAAACAAGTTTTAAAAGTTTTTTTTTATTATTATTAACATTTAACAAGTAAGGCCCAAAAACCACCTAGTGCAATACATCAAACTAAGTGATCTAAACTAGGCACTAATCATGCACTTTATACATGTGACCAGCCACTCGGACCAATTAAAGCAACACTATGAATCTATCAGAACAGAAACCACACCATTTATACCAAAAAAAAGCAGCTATGTTTATAAAAACCAAAACAGATACCAACCACTTCGGAAATCCCAAGCAACCTAATCACTCCAGCAGAAAACATGCATGACAAACTATGAATCACAAGATACACTGAACCATCAAGTGGAATTAAACCACCTTTTTCCATTAAAACCTTATATTTAGCTCTAACCACCCAAATATCCAAGCAGTAAGCAGCACTCAATTCTCAAACAAAATCAACAATAAATCTTTCCGCAACCTTGATATCACCTAGAATAGACAAAGCTTTCTGAACCCAATCCCTGAACACAAAATCTTTGCCCATAGTAGTATACAACACATCATCAGATATGCACAGAGAGAGCACTTATAAGACATAAGACAAATGCAAACCCAATTCAGAAACACTTTACCACTTGGCCAGATGAGACTTGAGAATGCTTTTATGAGCATCAGAATTAAACATGCAAACAAAGAAATGGTCGAAACTTTCCACTTCACCACAATGCAGATATGAAACACTTGGGTAGACCTTACTATACAGACGTTTTCGTACAGCAACTAGGAGATGGTAGTGGAAAGCCTTTAAAAAATAAGAGTGCAAACCAGCTATAGATTTACTGGTAAAGCTGGCTGCCATATGGAAGTCAGGATGCTACACTGAAGCAGTGCAAAACCAGTTTACATCACCAAGCAAACTGTCATCAACAACATTGAAACCAGAACCAACCTCCCAGCAAGCCCAATTAATAGACCTAAAAATCTTACAAGCAAAATGACAAACATTTCCAGACACTGCCTCCCCAGTAGCCATGATAAATCTCTCTCTAACCAAAACAGGAAGTGCCAAAGAAGAGCTTGTAGCTAGACCAGCCAACTTATCAGCATACTTATTACCTACAACACCTAAATGTTCTTTTACCTTATGTCAAAAAACAACAAGCCACTTATCCCTAATTAAATTGACAATGCCATGCCATTCTATCCAACAGCAGTTGTAGAAATCCAGAGACATCAGAGCAGATTCAGCCACACATGTATCCAATGCAGCCTGACTGTTTGAATAAACCACTACAGAACTGTTAAGGAGAACACACTCTAATGCCAAAGCAATTGCCTGCAGTTTCGCCATAGTCAAAGACACCAATCCACCAACCTTAGCACCAATACTCATGTCCAGATCTGAGAAATAAGCAGCAGCACCACATTTTATTTCACATGAACCCAAATCTCTCAATAATCTATCAGTATAGACATTGACTACCCTCATATTTGCTGAAAAGAAACAATGGCTCAATCTGGAAACTGCACCTGAACTGCAAACATCCATATTCCATGACCCTTCAATACGCAAATTATCAGAAGTAGAAGATCAATCCAAAAAGTCACAAATCAAAGTGAACCAATGAGGGACAGAGCCCCTCAGATCAAGTCTCTTCCAATGACAAAAGCTTTTTCAATCAAAAATTAAATCTTTTTTGGTATATAACTGCTTGGCAAAGGTGACTCCAAACTTTCTGAGAGACAAAGAGATATCATAAAACAAAGAAGCACCTAGGACTGCAGATATTGGTGTCTTACCAGAAAATCAGAATGCAGAAACAGAGAGATTGCCAAGAGACATGTCATAGTCCAAAAAAATTTTAATGACTTTTGCCAAAAAATTATTGACCAGACTGACATACAACCTAATCAGACAATGTAAAGAGTGAATAGATGACCAACTCAAGACTTGAAGATCTAAAGATTTATGATTGAACAAATAACCAAGAATACTATTAGTGTTTGAGAAACACAACACAGAAGCCACTTTGTATTCAGTTTGCAACTGCTCAAAAAATCTTAAACTGTACAAAAAAGAATAATGAAGGGCCTCATTGAGAAAGTCTCTTGGAAGACCAGCTTTAAGCCTCAACTCCCTCCTGATCAATGTATTCTACTTTATACACACATTCCTAGAAACAAAGCTGAATTGAGTTCTATAACTGATAATTGGTTGCAATACAGCTAATACCAGATAAAAAAACTGCTTGTTTGAAATAGCTTTCTTGAGAACCAAATTGACAAAAAACTTGACATCTATGTGCATCTTAGCCAAGCTCGGTTTGGACAACCTCTCAGATAACAAATAAATGCCAAGATATCAATAAAACTCCTTCCTGCGAGCAATTAAAATCAGCAGACCACTAATTAACAATGAAGCATTACTAACTCTCTAATTGATAGGAATGACTACAGTTTTTTTATTATTGATAGAAATATCATTTATCCTGAAAAATTCACTCACTGTGTCCAGGATATATTGAGTGGCAGCCTGACTGCTCCCCACCCAAATGATATCATCCACGAATGTACTAGCAGCCAGAAAAGAAGTCAAACTGCCTTGGTTTTCTATTCTGCCAGTCTTAGCTACAAATTTAGTATTAATTTGGTAACCACACAAACTTTCCTGTCTCTTGACCTCACACAAAAGGGGGTCATAAAAGATTCTTTACAGCAAAGGAGAGAAAATCTCATTTTGATCAAAATCATCATGCACCCAGTAACCATCTATTAGACCAAAATCAGTCATAACCCAGTTAATGTGGTCATTGTGAATTGAACCAAAAAATCTAATAAAATGCCTGCACATTTTGATCCAAACCAAACTATTATGCAAGTGATGCCAACCTACAGAGTTATAGGCTTTATGCATATCTTGTAGCACAAACCAAAGCTCATGATCCTTTTCCAAAGTATTTTTAACAACCAAACCAATGGCAAAAATAGGAAACTGAGTGATTGTTCCCTTAAGCACTGAAAAATTGTCTCCACAAAGTATGTTGAATAGACTGCATGCTGAAAAAATTCTGTTAGACAACAACTTAAAAAGAATCTTATGGGCAGTCTCAATTAAAGCAATTGGCCTAGTATTTGTTAAGACACTCTCTCACTTATAAGGCTTGGGAATCATTGACATCTAAGTTTCTTTCCAACAATGTGGAATTGACTCACATGCTAAACAAATATTCAGAAGATCCAGAAGCAAGCCTAACACAGAACAATCACAATGTTTCCAAAATTCATTTGAAATGCCTGACAAGCCAGCAGCTTTACCATCCGGCAAATCCTTAATCACACATATTAAGTCATCCAAACTGATAGCATTCATTACACCTGAAAAAGCATTATCATCAACATAATCCAATGACAGGTATTAACACTGCTACAAATCAGGAACACTTCTCAGCATGGCTCTCTTCCTTGTCCAGCCCTCTATTATACTATCAATTTTATTTTTAATCTCTACTGGGTCCAAAATCAAGCTGCTATTAGAGACCAAATAATCTAACACCACTTTGCAGAATGGGCATTCCAAAACACTACAGATTGTGTGGCCTTTGTTGACCACAAAACTCTCCATCCTTTTCTCAATAACTGATCTAATGCCTGACTCCTTGGCTCACAAAGACTTGGCAAGCTTAGAGGCATGATAATACCTCCTCACACCACAAAAAACAGAACAAACACAATCAAAACTCACACCAGAATTCACAAGATCACAAACAACAGAAGCTTTGTCACTATCCATAGAAACCCAGCATCTTAATAGAGACTCAAATCTGCTGGAGTCTGCCTCGCAAAAAGCCTTGACAATTTTTGACACCAAAACCTTCAAGTTATGCAACTTGGAAGACTTTTTGGTAAACACCTCATTATAACCCTTAAATCATTTCTTCTTGAAAGCACTATTAGCTGAAAAAACCATCATTTTGTAAACAGTATTTCACATAGCATCCAAATCAGAGAACTTCTTGGCAGCCTCAAATTCATCCAAAAACATGATAGCATTGACTGCAGTAGCATCTTTAAACTCACCCCATTTCACTACATCCACACTTTTGACATCAAACTTCCAATAATCATTATTTATCTGTTTGTGTATTGAACTTAAATGAACATTGAGCAAACTACCCAAATTTACAGAAGCAGATACAGGTTTGTAATCAGTATTAAAATATTTCTTGACATCAGCCACACTACCATCTGTTACAGCATTGACCAAACTTGAAAAAATAAGAATGTAGTCGAGAGCTTTAGTAACACCATGGGAATTGGTTCACATAGGTGTCTTAACAAATAAACTTCTCTTCAGAGAATCAACTAAACCCAAATCAAAGCATTTCTTGAAACTAGCACACTTTCAGGACCCATCTTCATTAAAGTTACCACCCAAAATAATGAAGAAAGACTTATTTACTGCCTTTGCAATGAAACAGTTGATTTCATCAGTCTAAGAGAACTGAACCACCAATGACGCACCAGCATAGAGTCCCAAAATCAACACAGAAAGATTATTCTTGAAGAGTAATTTGAGAGAAAAGAGATGACCAGAAACTTCAGAAATTTTACATATATGTCTCGTCAAAGAAATGTCCATAATAATTGCAACACCAGAACCCAAATGACCAGAGTCCAAACTAAAGGTGAAAACCTAAACACCATCAAATTTATTCATGATCTATGAGTGGATTTTGCCCTTCAACTTAGTCTCAGTAACAACAGAAATCAAATTGTTCATTTTTTTATGCCAACATATTACATCATCCTGTTTTGCAGAATTATTCATACTTCTAACATTGTACATGGCAATCTTCCAAACTAAACTGATCATTGAGAAGAAGATTTAGAAAATGCACTACCAGCCAAAATTGAACCATCAAATCTTGCTGTAAGACTTAAAACCAAGACAGAAAGTCCTTCCAACATGTTTTCCAATCTTTTTACTTCAGTAGAAGTAGAAAAGTTCAAAGTCGTAACAGTTTTACCACTAGTGGCCTTACTCAAACTCTCTCCCATCACTATATCAGCAGCTGACATCCAGGACTAGATTGAAAAACTGCCAGCATAAATAAGTCCAACCTCTTAGTCAACTCATTAATTTGTCCCATGAAGCTGGCAAGACTGCTTTTCAAAACAGCAAACCTTTTCTTAACATTACTTGTATTATGGATGGTAGGCTTCATCTCCAAAGAGGAAGAAAAACATTTCTGCCAACAATTTTTGCCCAAGAAACCCCACCAAAAGCAACAGGACAAGCAATCAAAGCTGAATGCTTGGCATAGATGGTCGCCAGCCTGCTTTTATCCAAGTCTGAGAAGGGTCTGCGAGAATGCTTCCTAGAGGAGATATTTTCACCCACAGCACAGCCCAAAGATGTATGACCCAATTTCTCACACTTAGCACATTTAGAAAAACCCAAAAAAGACCAACACATATTCACATTCCTTAAAACTGGAGTAGTTCTCATAACAGCATTCAAGTAATCAGCCGAATCAAAACAAACAACAACACATCTGGCCCGAGCATATGTAACAGAATAACAATCTATTGTATATGTTTTTCCACCCACAGAGCCAATATAATTCCAGATGTCATGTGCAGTTGTTCCCATTGGCAAAGTATAGAACAAAGCCCTATGTTGATCTCTTGAGTCTCATGATTCCTTGTTTTGATCGGCTCTGACCACATGCATAGCATCCTTTCCAATCATAATAAACCAGCAGGCTGCAACTAAATCAGCCTGTTCACTCTTACTAAATTCAACAACAGCCTTCTGCTACAAACCCACTAACTGTATTTTGATCAACACCACCACACCAAAACTAGATAGTGCAGTGCACACAGCCTTAGTTGAGGTTCCAACAGGAATTTCTTTTAATACTACAGTCCAATTTAAATACCCAGATAATTTTTTGAGATCGGTGTTCACCAGGATCTTTGTATCAGTGGCCAATTTGGTAGCTTTCATTAAACTCAATTCAGAAGTGAACATTGCTCTGATGATCCCAGCAAATTTTGAGAGAGTAGAGGCCCCCCCAAAACCATTGATCTTCGAAACCAAATTTCTGACCACCAGAAGCTTTTCACAAGAAAATTTTCTAATCACCGTGTCCAACCCAATATCTAATGCAAAAGATTTTTGAATAGAAACATTGACCAGATTCTTTGCAGATGGTGGAAGCACTAAAAGAACATCATCATCATTACTGCTTGGTGAGAAGTCAATCTTTTCTAATGGTTTATCCAATGTTTTCTTGGTTTTGACTTTTAAGCCCATAGGTGTTTGATCATAATCTCCCTCAGCAAGAGCACCACCTTCACCATAATCAAAACTGGTTTCCTCAATCAGACACTCCTCTTTTATATCAATACTCTTAGACTCAGTGGTGTCACCAGTCTCTAAACTCCATGAGTGATTACCTTAGACACTAAGACCAACATTTCTATCACCAGAACCATTTTCTAAAATGCCACTCCTCCTTTTTTTTCTTGGAAGAACAGGTCTGAAACCATCACTAGAACCAAAAACTTTGGCAGCTTTCTTTATGACAGCAATACTACAGTCAATAGTGACCTCATAGTCAAGAATAAAGAGTTTAGATTTATTGTACTTAATTGTAAAAAACTTCTTTCAAAAAACTTTTGACTCTTTTTTAAGAATTTGGGATGAAAAAAAAAAAGAAGTTTTTTAAAGTTTTAATAAAAAACAAAAAATTAAATTTAATAAAATTTAAGTTATTTTTGTTGTATTTTAAACAATATTTTTTAATTATTATAGTAAATATAAATAATTATTTATCTAATAAAAAATAAAATAAATTTTGACAACTTTATAAAAAAAACTACTTTTATATTATAAATTTTTATTATTATTTTTTAATAAGTAAAATCTAAATACAGCTTAGTATAATATATTAAATAACTTAATTTAAACTAAGTATAAATTATGTATTGTTTATATATAACTAATTATTTAATCAGTTAAAACAATACTATAGTTTTATATTAATATTTGAAAAAAATAACATAAGTTATACATATTAAAACTAATATTAAAACTCTTATTTAAATTTAATATTATTAGAAAACAAGATTAGTAAACTATGTTACAGAGGATTATTTGGGGTTTCAAAGCAAATAACAAATTTATAACTTAGTGCTTAATAGCTAATATGATAATAATATCTAAAGATTTTATGATCTGAAGGTTTTGGGTTTGAGTTTTTTGTATAATGAACAGAGATTTAAAAGTTGTTTTTAATAGCCTTTCAGAATCACAATTCCATCAAATTTTTTTCTTAGCATAATAGCTGGTAATCCCCTAATAAGCTATTTTTAATTCTATGAATTTCTACTCTTGTTTTTGGATCTTTTATCAGTCTTTTAACATCAACAATTCAGTACTTAATTCTTATTTAATTTAGTAAACAATAAAACAAAAATAAAAGAAAAATAAAGAAAATAAAGAGATTAAGCCAAGGCAAGTTAATATTCTATTAATAGCCATGATTAAAAGCTATTGTTTTAGTATAGTTAAGTATAAGTTACTATTAACATAAAGAGTTGATAGTAGACAATTGGATTAATATAATAAGTATATTTATTGATAGTGTGAATATATGGATGCTAACTAAAAAGTAGAACTCAGATGTCTGTTTTTTCTGTTTCTAATGTTATCACTATATATATATAATTGAGATTCTCAATTTTTCAATTCTTTGCACCAGAAATTCTGGAAATCTGGAATTTTATAATTCTTTATATAAGAATTCTGGAATTCTGAAATTCTGTAATTTCTCTAAGAAGAATTCTGGAATTCCCTATTTACTATATCTACTTCTGATTGGTTAATTTATATACTAGTATGATTCTTATATTTTATGAGTAATATTATTCTCTCCTATTAATATTAAGCTCTGTTGAAATCTTCTAACTTTTTTAATTCTCCAGATTAAATTATATCTTGAACTTTTTTTTTAAGAATTACTTGTATTATTTTGGTCTGTAATTTTTTAAATTAGGTATTGGTCATCTTACCCATTTGATTAGTAGTAACTGTATTTATTTCTGGATTAAGTAGTATTTCTGGTTAGTCTTGGAATCCAATTTGTAATTAATATATTGCTCATGCTTATGTGGCTAGATTGTTTTTTTTCACAAATTGTTCAAGTTGTTGTAGTATTTTTGTATCAAATAATCATTTTGTTTTATCCATATATAAGTTCTAAATGTTCAAATATTGTTCTAAGTAAAAATAACAAAAGTTTCTTGGAAATTGTTGTATCCACTAGTTCTAAGTTTTTTTGGTCAATTTTTGGTAAGATATGACTTTTGTTTATACTTTTATTGCCATTTTTACTTTTAATATAATCTTGTCAATAATGTTTTTTGATTTTTTCTGTACTTTATATTAGGGTTTTTTTCTTGTATTTTTATATTAAATAGTTTGTTGGTTAATTGTAATTTCTATCTTTTATTGTTGAATTAGTTGGAAAAGTTGTTGTGCCAGTACATTGTTATAAGTAATTATTTGGAGTCTCAAATCAAATAACAAACCCGTAACTTGGTGCTAATTCACTTAATGTTGTTAATATTTATCTGAAGGTTTTGATTATCTGAAGGTTTTAATTAAAGTTTTTTGTATAATAGACAAAGATTTGATATTGTGCAATTTTTTTGTGATAAGTTTCCCAATTTTTTTTCAGCTTGGTGGCTGGTTTATTCTGATAGTTGTGCCCTTCTAATAAGCTATCCAATTCTCACTCTGTACTCTTCTATTTGGGTTTTTTACTAGGCTATCTATAATATTAATAACTCAGTGCTTAATTTTTAATCAATTAGTAAACAACAAAAGAAATACAATACAAAAGAAAATTCAGAAAAATAAAATATAAGCCAAAGCAATAAAATTAGTATCTCATTAATAGCCATAATCAAAAGCTATTGTTTCAGTGTAATCAAGTATTCAATACTATCAACATGAAGTGTTAATAATAGAAAAAATGATTTAGATAGTGAATAATTATTTATTGATATTAATAATTCTACTAAAGATAGGGTAATAAGGAGATATTGGTATGATTCTGTCTTTTCTGTTTTTAATGCTCTTGCTATATATACATAATTTAGGTTCTATAAGATCACTCACATTCTTAAGTAATGTGCTATAATTTCTTAAGCAATGCTTATATTGCTAAACAATATGCCTTAATTTTCTAACATTGCTCTATATTGCTGAGCAATATGCTGTAATTTCTGACATTGCTCTACACTACTGAGCAATATGTTTACATATTAACTACTACTTTTCTATTGGTCTATCTGTTTTCTTACTATTTTTCTTTATATGTTTTTTTTATGAGTAATATTATTTTCTCTTTTTAATATTGAGTTCTATTAAAATTTTCACTTTGAATTAGGTCTAATATTTTTTTTTCTAATACTGTTTGTTCAACTTTGTTTCTTATATTTTTGATTTGTACATTGTTCATTTTTTCTTATTGGTTAATGATAATTGTTTCCATTTTAAAATGTAACAATATTTCTGAGTAATTTTGAAATATTATGTATAGTTGATAGATTATTCTAATGTGCAGTGTTAGATTTGTCTTCTTTTTGATAATATTTTCAATATTCTGTATTATTTTTTGATTGAATATTTTTTTGGCTTTATCAAGATATAATTTCTGAATGTTCAACTTTTGTTCCAACTGATAATAGCAATATGGTATTGGAAGTTGTTCTGTTCATTGTTTTCAATTTTTTTTTGAAAGTTTTTCTGTTGGAATCATAATAGATATTTTCCCAAAAGTGTTTTTTACTTTTTTTACTATTTTATTTGACCAGTTTCTTGATTGTTTTTGTGGTTGCTAGTATGGTGTACTTTTTCTTTTTTGTTTGGTGTTTTGATAACAGATTGTTTGGTAGTTAATGACAATTTTCATATTTAATTGCTGTTGACTTAAAGTCTGAAACAATTGTTGTGCTAAGGTATGAATATGATTTGGTATTTCTATTTTTTTTGTTGTTTTTGTCATGTATACTATGTTTTTATATACTTTTTTTGGTTGTTCAATTTGACATATTTGATTTAATGATTATAATTAGTTTCAGATCTCATGAAATCTCATCTGGTTGAACTAGTATTTGTTGTACTCCCAATTGTGGAATATTATTAGTAGATAATAATACTATATGATAGTATGATTTTAGTCAATTACTATATGCTGCTTTGGCTAAGATTTTGTTGTTCTATCTTAGAATATAAAGTGGTTTTTTTCGTGATTTGGGTGTAAAGTAATGAACAATATTTTATTTTTTAGATTTTTTTAAAATTTATTGTTTTGCTTCTTTTGTCCAATTGGATGTTAATCAAAGAGCCATATATGTTTCAGTAATTGGCAATTTTTTTTTTTTTTAAATTCAAATACTGAGGCTTTTTCTAATTGTTTGTTAAAAGTACTATAAGTAGCAGATACTTTGGTGTATTGTTTTTGATATAAGATCTTTAATTTCTAAGTCTCTCAATCTAGATTTGTATTGGCTTTAAAAAGCCAGTCATTTTCAATGATGGCTTGGTATTGAGGTGTATTTATAACAAAAATTTTAACTAGAATAATGATTCCATCAATTATAAAAAAAATTGTCAATTTTTTTTATTAAAGTTTTCTTTATACTATTAGCTGTAACAATAATCATTTGAGCTGGTTGGTCAACATTTCATTTGAGTTGTTGCATCAACTGATAAGTAATGATACTTTTAGCAGATCTATTGTTTAAGATTAAATAAATTGGTTTTCTTTCTACCTTGGCTTCTATGTATATAACTGTGATTGCTTTTTGCTTATTGACTGTTGTATTGCTAAGTAAGAATAATGATTCATTTGCTTCAAATTCAAATGAAAATATATCTGAAAAATTGGCAATTTGGGCAATTCTGGCTGATGGAATTGTATTGCTAAAAAGATTTTGTTTTAGTGCTGTAGTTTTATTTTCAAAAAGTGCAGTTTGTTGAAAATTTGATTCTTCTGGCATCATTAGATAACTAAATTGGATGTAAAATTAATTAGATCTTTGCTGAACAGAATTTTAGGAAATTAGTTAATTGTTGAGGTTAAATCTGTTGTTGTTTGTTAAAAAACGGTTTTGTGATATAAATTGATTTTGTTGACCAGTTTTTTGGCTAGTACTTGATATTGTTGAGTGAGTAATATCTGATATTGTTAAACCTATAAAAGTTGTTGATATTGTTGTTATAGTGCAAATTAATAGTAATTATTCTGTTGTTGAGATCTTAAAAAGTAATAAGCTGGTAATAAAAATTGATAATAAAATTGTTGAGATTGGAAATAACATTAATTATTCTTAAATTGTTGGTCTCTTTGCATTTTCCTGCAATCTTGTTTTTAGTGTTCTGGAATTCCACAATAATAACAACTTTGGAATTGGTTGTTTGATAATAATATATAGTTGTTTTAAAATTACTATTAAGATGACTGGTATTTTTGTTGTTGCTGCTGTTGTTGATTTGTAAAATAGTTTTTTACTTTTTTTATAAGTTGATCAATCTTTTTTTCAGCTATTGAACTGGTTTTTTTAATTGCAAGATTGATAAATTTGGTGCAGTTTGCTTCTTTTATTACTATTTTATAGTTTTTTGCATGTCAAATGACTGTAGCTAAGTCTTCTAGAGCATGTGGGTAAACTTTTTTAATAAGTTTATCTTTTAATCTTGCAATAAACTGATCCAAAATCTGGATATTGGAATAGTATTCATTGGTTTCCAATTGTTAAATTCATTAGAGTAATTTGTTAAACTTCTCAAAATAAGTTATAATGAATTTAGATGGTTTTTGCTTGATATTTCAGAATTAGTTTTAGAGTATAATGAAAGTATTGTTGTCTGTAAATTGTTTCAGAAAAGCAGTTTAGAATGTTTGCCAGTTTTTAAAAAGTTCAGCCAAGTTTTCAAATTATTTGTTTGCAGTTTCTTGAAAAAAATAAGAAATAGCTTTGAGCAATTTGGTAGTAATCCATCTATTTGTATTACTTGCTTGTTGGACTTTGCCAAGCCATTCTTATGGACTAGTGTCAACATCTTCTCTAGTAAATTCAGTAATTTTTGTGATGTAGGTAGTTGCCATTTTGTTTATGTCTTTATTTTTAGTGATTTTTTTCCCTGTGGATTCAGAAGTGTCTTTGCTATTATCAGAGTGATTGCTTTGGTTTTCTAAAAAAATTGGTATTAGTAGATATCAATTCTGGTTGTTAAATAGGACTTTTTGGTGTGGTGAAATTTTCTGGTCTTGAAAATTAGATAAGAGATAAACTTAGTGTTTGCAATTAAGCAAATAAAATTGGAAATAAAATAACAAAAAGTAGTAATTTTGAACTGGTTTTTTGTTCAGATATTTGTAAGTATTTAAAAGTTGTATTCAGTGTGTTAGGTGTTGTTTAAATTGGTTGGATGTTTTTTTTTTACTTGTTTTAAGTTCTGAGTCAATGTCCAATAAAAATTTAGACTATACTGAGTATTTTTCTTCACAGTATTGAATGATATTGAAGTTGAATTCTTGAAAGTAAGTATTAAGTATTTTACTATTAAAGTCTTTTGTTCCTAAGTGTGAATAGTACAACAAATTTTCATACAAGTTGTTTCTGATTTCTGAAATGTTATAATTTTCAAAAAAGTAATTGTTAATGTAGTTCTCAATATATTAAAAAAGTGATTTTTTAAAAACTTCAATTCTGTTTTGGATGTTAAATTTTTGCTTGCAGTAAGTATAAATTAATTGATAATATTCTAGAGTTGTTATGTCAATTATAGTTACCACTTTGAATTTGTTGTTGCTGTATTATTTCTGTTGAAGAATACCAAATGTTACCAGATTTTTGGTCTCTTTTCTTGAATGTTGTTAATACTTAATTGCTGTGAATTTATGTTTTCTAGAAGTAATTAAATCTTTGATAACTGAATTTACTCTTTAAATTATCTTCTATAATTTGAACTGCTAGACTTATAAGTAGAATAGCCAATTTTGTGTTAATTATTTTATGTAGTTATATTGTAATAAATGTCAGCTTTTTCTCAGGAATTGGTTGTCTAAAAGCTTACTAAAATTGTGTAGTTACTTTGTAGTAAAAGTCAATTCTTTTACAAGAATTTTGTTTGTAGACTACTCTAATAATTATAATAATAAAAATAAAAGAAAATAAAAGAAATATAAAAGAATTAAAATTTTGTAAAGGGAATTATTTTGTGGTTTAAATCTGGAGTTACTAACAGTTTACTAAAATTGGTGGCTAATCAATTTTAAAATGTTAGTAGAGTTTTTAAGGAATTTTAAGTGCAATTTTTAATTAAAAAATTTGGTTTTCAAGTATTTGGTTTTTATTTGATTTTTTTTTTAAAGAAGTAAAAAAGATATCTATGATAAGATGATTCTAATAAAAGATATATTTTTTTGAAGAGAAAAGCTTTTCTTTTATACAACTTGTTGTAATACTAATCTATGAACTTGACTTTTTCTTTTGCTATAATTTTGACAAACTAAAGATATATTTTGGTAAATTACAAGTTATTTTGGTAAATTATTTGTAATTTTAGTGAACTATTCATAATTTTGATAAATTTCTACAAATTTCAGCGAATTTTTAAATGTTACATAATTTAAGATATTGTATAATTTGATCATCTTAATTTCTATTATACAAATCAAATTATTAATTAAATAATAATATTCAAGAATTTGATTAAATAATAAGTTATAATTTGAAATGATATTAATATATGCTAATTAATAATATCAATTATAAAAATAATTTCATGCTAATTAATAACTAAATTCTATTAAATAACAGCACTTATGTTTTATACTTTAGATTAATTTTTCAATTGTATTTTTTGAACAAGAAAATCAGATTTCAAAAATATTATTTGACATACACAACAAGAAACTCTTAAAAAATTTTTGATTTTTTCTTTGTATTTTTGACATTCTAATACTAATTTTTTTGATGACCATTTTCTTCATTCTATTAATACTTGTTTATTCTTTTAAGCAATTTTTGAAGTTTTTTATCTGAATATGTTTCTAAAAAAATTATTGATTGTAATTGATTATCTAATCCAAAAAAAATATTAAAGCTATTATTAAAAACAAATATGGTATTATTTATAGAAATTAGGAATTATAATAAATAAATAAAATAGCCAATCAGAAATAAGCATAGTAAACAGAAAAATTTCAGGATTTTTTTTAAGAAATTGCAGGATTTCAGAATCCCAAAATTTCAGAATTTTTTTTAAAAAAATTGCAAAATTTCAAAAATCTCATATAATAAGAATTATATATATATAATGAAAGTGTTAAAAACAGAAAAAATAGTACAGATACTTTAGAATATTTTAAAAGATAGCTTTCTATAACTTAAAATGGAATCATATTTATACTAATAAAATATTTATTATTACTTAAATCTATGTTATTATTATTTGATTAAAAAAATATTAATTACTTCCATACTATTAATACTTTATGTTAATAGAATTTAATATTTAATTATATTAAACCAATAGTTCTTAATTATGGCTATTGATAAAATACTAATTTTTTATTTTTTTTTATTTTTTTATTTTATTTTTTTGTTGTTATTAATTAATTAAAGAAATTAAGCATTGAATTATTAATGTTAAAAATAGGTAAAAGACCTGAAAACAAAAATAAAAAACTTAAAAATAGCTTATTAAAAAAGCATAACTATTAAAATAAACTGGCCACTACACTAAAAAAAGAAATTTATAGAAAAAATTATTAATTGAATCTTTGTTTATTATACAAAAAACTTAACCAAATCTTCAGAAATTACTATCATATTTAACTATTAAGCACCAAGTTATGGGTTTGTTATTTATTTAAACACTCTAAATAATTACTTATAATATTTAATGCTTTTTATAAGATATAATTCAACAGAGAATCAGTACTAATAGCAATCATTCAAATCAATATCACTGTTAATGATGAAAACATTATTATTTAGAGTATTATTCCAAAATAATAAAAAAAAAGCCAAATTATTAAGAACCTATAACAATTTTTTTAAAGAACTTAAATTATAAACAAAAACTTTATCAGGACTTTAATAATTACTATTTTAACCAAATTTCAAATTCACCAGCAATTGGACAAACACCAAGTTGAAAAAAAAACAATGATTAGGAAAATAATAATTAAAACCTGATCCCAAATAACCCAGAAGTTCAAACTCCAATTGTTTAAACTCTATCAAATCTAAACAATCTAAATTTAGCTCTTATTTTTCCTAAAAATTTATCTTTAGTTATCTTAATTAATTTACTACTAGTAGCACCAATTGCCAATTAGCAACAATCATAATTAAACAAGAAAACACAGAAGCAGTTACTATTTACTTAGAATATTTTTATTAAAATCTGCACCAAATTCAAGCAATTAATGCTAACTACTTTATAGTATCACAAATTTTGAATTAATTTACTTACAGATTACACAGTAGTTTGTTACAATAAATATGTCTAATATATCCAAATACTCTTTAAGATATAGTCACTTATGTTAGAGATTTTAAATTGGCAAAACTCAAACCCAACTATGCCCAAATCATAAATTTAATCATAAATAGATTATTTGAATTGAATTCTAAGCTGAAACAATTTAGTAATTCGATTAACCAAAAATTAGAAATACTTAGTTAACAATCCAGCAATCTATTAGCTTATATAATATTGTAAAATCAAAGAAACTTTAATTGCTTCTAAAATCAATTGTGTTTATTATTAGCAAATTAATTATAATAATAAAAAACACATAATTACTACTACTGTAATAACAAAGACATCTAAAAATAGATTATAAAACCAAATTAAATAATTAACAATTAAAAAATTAATATAGAAACTTTGATCACTGGTTTCAAACTTTAAATTATATCCAGAATTAAGAACAATATCAACATCAAACTCTATATCAACCAATAATATAGCAATTTATATATATATCTCTAATATATCAAGCTTTAGTACTGGTAATTTATTAACTGTAGCCACAAGTAATCTATTAACTACAGCCATAAATAATTTATTAATTCCAATAAATTTAAGCACTGTTCTAAAATACTGTGTTAATATTAACTGAAAATCAAAGACTGAAAATTATGTATACACAATAAAACTGAAAATTGGCAATGATAATACACTAACCAATTCTCAGTTTATTAAACCAGTCATCAAAATCACAATAATAAAGTTTGGGAAATAGGTATATTCAAAACCCAAATTCTCAAAACTATTTAAGTCTTTTAGTTACCTTAAAAAATGCTTAATTTAACAACTTAAAACATTCAAAACAATTACTTTTCAATAATATTTTACCAGCAACAGTTACTAAAAATAAACCACTTACAGTCATATTTCTTTTTGAATTAGAAAAAGCCACAATAACATTTTTATTTAGTGGAGCTGCTTTCAATATCAAACTCATTACAGCCATGTACATAGATGTCAAAATCAATGGCCAATCAATTAAACTAATTTTTAATAATAAATCAGCAGACAGCATTATCACATAACAATTTATGGATCAATTAGATCACTAAGTTAATTATATTGCTAGTGTCAAAATTATTACAGCCAATAAAATAATAATAACTCTTATTAATAAAATTAATAACTTCCTTTTTAAAGTCAACCAAAATCTTTAGATTTCAAAATCTTCAGAAATTACTATTATACTTAGCTATTAAACACCAAGTTATAAGTTTGTTATTTTTTTAAACACCCAAATATTTACTTATAATAATAACTATACAATTTGGATATAATTTCTCAAAAATTGAAATTGTTTTACATTTCACTATTCAATAACTATTTTGATTTATATTAGATTGTAAATAGTATTGTGTCTTTTTTAGTATATTAGAATAGTTTTCTATATTATTTTGTTGTAAACATAAATGTTCATGAATTTCAGTTAGAAATTTATTGCCATAATTGATTTTTTATTTCCTTTTTTTCTTAGTGGCAAATTTTTATGTTTAATTCATATGTCATACTTGTTATTATAGACTACAAAAACTCTTTTTTTTTCTCTATTAAATAAGTTAAAATGTATTTAATTTATAAATTCACTTTTATACTTTGACATATACTTTTCATGTTCATATATTTTTTCTAAAAATTTTTTTCGAAATTGCAAGACATTATTTTTTTTATGTTCATTATAATATAAGTCTTAATAATATTATTGAAATAAATAACTAAGAATTTTGAGCCATTTTATTATAGTTATAAGACTAATAGTTTTTTTTATTATTTTAATATTAGGAAACAATTCATGCTTAATAAATTTTTTAAATATGGCTAAAATGACATTGAAGTTTTGGTTTTTAATTCAAATATAACATCTTTTCACAATATCTTTATCATTAATTATTCTAATTATTTTTTAGTGTCTTTTATTATTATCAAAGATTTTTGGTTTCTTTTCTAAAATATTGTTAATATCTATTTGTTGTAAATTCACATTTTTTGGAAGTAGTTAAATCTTTAATAACTGAATTTATTTTCAAATTATTTTTTATAATTTGAACTATTGGACTTATAAGTGAAATGGCCAATTCTGTGTCAATTACTTTGTATAGTTATTTTATAATAAATATTAACTCTTTCTCAGAAATTGCTTGTTTGAAAGCTTATTAAAAATGTGTAGTTACTTTGCTATAAAATTCAACTCTTTTACAAAAATCTTGTCTGTAAACTATCTTAATAATTATATTAAGAAAATAAAAAAAAATAAAAGAAATAAAATTTTGTTAAAAGAATCACTTTTCTATTTAGGCCTGGAGTTACTAATGGATTACTAAAATTGATAACTAATCAATTTCAAAATATTAGTTGGGTTTTAAGGAATTTTAAGTGTACTTATTTTAAGAATTGGTTTTCAAAGTATATTTTTTTTATTTTGAATTTGTACTGTAAGATAATTCTTGGTAAGATAAATCTAAAAAAAGATATTTCTAAGAAAAATATCTATAATAAGATATATTTTTTTAAAGAAAAAAACTCTTTTTTTATACAACTTGTTATAATACTAGTCTATAAACTTGAACTTTTTTTTTGCTATAATTTTGACAAATTACAAGTTATTTTATCAAACTATTAACTATTTTGGTGAACTATTTATTATTTTGGCAAATTTTTACAAATTTTAGTAAATTTTTGAATATTACATAGTTTAAAATATTGTGTAATTTAATCTATTTGTACAAATTAAGTTATTAATTAAATAATGATATTTAATAATTTGGTTAAAATAATAAGTAATAATTAAAATAATATTAATATATACTAAATATAATAAGAATTATAAGAATAATTTTATGCTATTTAATAGTTAAAATTTTATTGGTAACATAATCTTTTTCTCAAAACTAAGCTTTATTAAAGTTCAAGCATTTTTTGTAATTTCAAGATAGTGATTCAAGATTATTAAAGTGATTTGGTCTAAAAATTGTTAAAATTTCAGTTTTGTAAGGTTTTTAATATATTAAATTTTTATTGGTTAAAGTATTAGATTTTGTAAGATATTTTCACAAGTGTTGAATAAGTTGTAGAGTTTTAAAGCTGCTCTGAGTTTGTAGTGAGTATTTGTTAATCCAGTTATTGTTTTGAATTTGTTGTGTATTTGCTTTTGTATAGCTTTAAAAGTAAGATTAATTGTTTTAAGTTTTAGTTTCTGTTGATACAGTGTTTTTTCAATTTGGAAATATTGATAATTAAAGATATATTTGCTGTTTTTATTAAAACATATTTTAAGATTTGGTTACTGGTTTTTTCAGTTTAAAAAAAAATATTACAGTAAACAATTTGTTTTCTATGATAGTAATAAATAGAATATTGTTGATAAGTATTTTCTGGGTTTTTAAGTTACTAAATAAGTTGTTTGCTAAGGTGGCTAGAAAATTTAAATAGTTCTGAAAATTTGGGTTTTGGGTGTACCTACTTTTCGAATTTCTTGGACATAATCCTAATAATTGGTTTGATAAGCTGAAAATTGGTTGGTACATAATTATTGCCAATCTCTAGTTCTGTTGTGTATAGATAATTTTTGGTCTTTGGTTTTTGTTTAATGTTAATACAGTATTTTGAAGTGGTGTTTGAATTTGTTGGAATTGATAAATTATTTGTGGCTGTAGTTAATATATTATTGGTGTTAAAGTTTAATAAACTAGAGATAAGTATATTGATTGTTGTATTATTGAAGTATAAAAAGGCTAATACTGATATTGTTCTTAATTTAGAGTATAATTCAGAGTTTGAAATCTGCAATTAAAGTTTTGATATTGATTTTCTAATTGTTGGTTATTGAATTTGAAGTAGCAATTTGCTTTTAGATAGTTTTGTTTACTACAATAATAGTAATTACATATCTCTTGTTGTTATGATTAATTTGTCAATAATAATAGTATTAAATATGACTAATTCTGGAAATAGATAAAATTTTCTTGATTTTCACAATATTGTAGAAACTGATAAATGCCTTAATTGTTAGCTAAGTATTCTTCAATTTTTTGATTAATGGCTTTACCAAATTGCATTAATTTGGTATTTAATTCAGATAATCTGTTCATTACTAAATTTACAGCTTGAGTATAATTGGCTTCAAATTCAGCTGATTCAAAATTTTGGGTGTATATAACTGCATTTTGGAAAGTATTTAGATGTATTGAACATACTTATTGTAAAAAACTACTCTATAATTCATGAATAAACTGGTTTAAAATTTGTGCTGTTGTAAAATAATTAGCTTAAATTGCCTAAATTTAATACAGATTCCTGTAAAAGCATTCCAAGTAAGTAATAACTGCTTCAGTATTATCTTGTTTAATAGTAATAAAGCTAGTTAACAAACAATTAATAATATTGTTATTATTAAAATACTGAAGAAATGTGATTTTAAATGCATCAAAATTTTGAGATTTGTTTACAAAATTTTGATATTATGAATTGGTAATATTTTATAAAAAATAAAAAATTGCTTGAAAAGCTTTGGTGCCATTCTATCTGTTGGTTGTAATAATTTTTGCTATATTATTCAGCCATACTTAGGTGTTGTTTTCTTTGTTAATAAACTTCTCAAGTTTTATAATTGATATATAGGTCATTAGTATTAGTAGTAATAGTAATAGTGGTAGTGGTTGTTGTTATAGTTGTTATTGAGATTGTTGTTATGTAGTAATTAGTGCAACTGGTAGATTAATAATAATAATTAAAAATAAGTCTTGGTAAATAATGGGAGTAGGGTTTGAATTGTTCAGATTTTGCAGAGTTTGAACAATCAGAGTTATAATTTCTAGATTGATTGGAATTAGATTTTAAATATTATTTCTCTGATTGCTGTTTTTTTTTTTTTAATTTGGTATCTTTTTAATAACTAGTAGATCCAAAATTTGGTTGAATTGACAGTAATTGAAGTCCTAATAGTATTGTTAGTTGTAATTTAAATCCTTCAAAAAAATTGCTGTAGATTCCTAATAATTTTGTTTTCTCTTGATTATTTTAGAATAGTACTTTTGTTAATAGTGTTTTTGTAGCTAATGGTAATGTAAATTCTAATGGTATGTAGATAATACTTTCTGGTATATAATAGGATAACAAATTAATAAATAAAACAATTCTTAGTTTCTTCCAAGTAGGTGGTTTTGCTAAAATTTGTAATTTTTTTTTGTCTGTAAAGATAATAAAAAATTTTTGTTAAATGTAATTCTTAATTTTTTTGTTTATTTTTGTAATTAATAATATAAACAGATAATTTGATAGAAGTATAATACTTTGTAATAGTTCACTGTAGAAATTTCTAAGAGTGGTGTTATTAGTAAAATTTTAGCTATTAATTTGCATAGAATTACTTTTATAATTCTTATTATTAATTAGTATATATTATTATCATTTTAATTATTACTTATTTTTTAATCAAATTATCAAATATTATTATTTAATTAATAACTCGATTTGTATTATAAAAATTAAGATGATAAAATTATACAATACTCTGAACCATTTAATATTTAAAAATTTACCAAAATTAATAGAAATTGGCCGAAATAATCAATAGTTTGTAAAAATAATTTGTAGTTTGCCAATGTTACAGGTGACTATTTCTGTTGTTGGATTAAATAAAACCCGTAACTTGGTGCTCAAATTTAGTTGCAGTTGATAGTAATCTGAAAGTTTTGTATCTAAAGGTTTTGGTTGAGTTCTTTGTATAATGGACAGAGATTCAATGATAATAGTTTTATCTATAGCTTCCCGAAACTGCAGTTTTGTCAATTTCTTTCTCAGCTTGGTGGTTGGTATTCCTTTTGATAAGCTATTCTCAATCGAGTGTTTTACCCTTATTCCTGGGTCTTTTACCAGTCACTTTTATTCTGAAGTCAGTGTCTCGCACGTTAATCCTCAATAGAGTTAGTAAACAACAATAAAATCAAAGCAAGAAAATAAAAAAAAGAAAAGAAAATAAAGAAAGAAAAAAAATAAGCCAAGGCAATTTGCAAGTTAGTATTCTGTCAATAGCCATGATCAAGAGATATTGTTCCAGTGTGGTTAAGTGTCAATTACTATCAACATAAAGTGTTGATAGTGAAAATGGATTTGAGATAACAAATAGTTATTTATTAAATGATTGTGATTTGGAAAGTTGCTTAGATTAAATTTAAACTTGAGAGGTCTGTCTTTTCAGCTTTTAATCCTACTGCTATATATACATAATTGAGATTCCTCAATTCCTCAATTTTTTATGACAGAAATCCTGGAATCCTGTGATTTTTTGTCAAGGAATCCTGAAATTTCTGGAATCCTGCAATTCCTTTGAGAGAAATCCTGGAATTCTACATTTACTATGTCTATATCTGATTGGGTAATATCTACTGACTAATAATACTATATTTTTTATATTCTATGAGTAATACCGAAATGTATTTTTAGTTTACCAAAATTATAGCAAAAAAAAAGTGCAAGTTTAAAGACTAATACTAGAACAAATTGTATAAAAAAAAGCTTTTTTCTTCAAAAAAATGTATTTTACTTCAAATATTTTAAGTAAAATTAATCATCTCTTACACATTTTTAAAAAATTAAATAAAAATTAAATATTCAAACTCAAAAATTTTTAATAATTATATCTGAAATTTCCAAAACCCAATTAACATTTTTCAAATTAATTAGCCACTATTACAGGATGGTTTTCTTAGTATATTTAATTGCCGATATTCCATTTAATTACAATCAGTCTCTCATAAGTTCCTCAATTCTATTTGTGTGATAATGTTACTTGTTCTACTGAAAACTTTCTTTTTAATGTCATGATGTAAGTTATTTCTCAATTTTTGATTGTTGTGTGTGTTTATGTACTTCTTCTCAGAGGCTAAACTGAAATCTACCCACTGTTTGGGGTCTTCTCTGAAACTATCCTTACAATTGCTTAATGTGTTTTTCTAATCTAAAAACATGGAATGTTAATGGTCTTTAGCACTTTTCCTAATTCTCACAATAAAGCTTTTATCAATTAGTAACAATGTGAATAATCTTGATCAGAGATTATTCTTCCAAGAGATTCAGCTGATAAATGATAGTTTCATTCAATAAATAATACAAGTAAGTTTCTTAACACATTGAATTCAGTTTTCAATATTCTTTTTTATTTCTTTTTGATTAAAAGTTTTTGTAGATATTTATTTTTAAAAGTAAAGACTAGAAGATAATTAAAGTGGAGTTTGTTGGCTAAATTAGATCTATTGCTTGATAAGTTATAATTTTTTTTATTACTTGATTGACTTTTCTTAATATTAAAGCTACTGTATATATATATGTTTGTAGTTCTACAAGAAAACACATTGTAATACTTTCTTTTTGATATTTCAACCTGGTGTTTGCTGCTATCACCAGTTGGTGTTGGCTGTTATTGTGAACTGGTGCTTGCCACTATTGCAAGATGGTGTTTGCTACTATGTTAATCATTATCTTTCTAAGATTATTACTGCACTATATTATGATTGAATAGTTTATATTATTTTTATGATTCTTTTGCTAAATTCTTAAACCGTAATATTATCCCCTCCTTTCAAGATTGAGCTCCATTGAAATTGAAGTTAATTTCTTCATTAAATTCTAAGTTACTATAGTAGTTTAATACTGTGTTATTAATTTGTTGTTGTAATTCTTGAAATTGCAAGTTGGTTTAACAATAGTTTGTGACAGTTTTCAAATGCTTTGAAAATTCTGTAAACTGTTTTTGAATGGAATGTAGTGTTGGTTTTTTCAATGAAAGGTTCTAATAGTTGGATAGTTGTTTTGTCAAACACTCTAGTTAAATCTTTTGAGTATAATGTTTGTATGTTCAAGTGCTTTCCTAGTTGATAATAACAGTAGTTAATTGGAAATTTCGTTTTCAAGTTGCTAAATGTGTCTGGTGTTAATTTACTTATTTTTATTTCTTCCATTATTAATATATTGCCCAATGCTATTTCTAATTTTTCAATAACTTTGCTGATAAATTTGTTGTTATTTTTAGTAATATTATATGGTTCAAAATTATGTTCTTTTCTTGTTTTTGGATTTTCTATTGTTCTTTTTATGTATGTTATTTTGGAGCTATTAACTGTGATTTCCAGATCGGATTTTAAGTATTGTAAGCTTTCAACTAATTATTAAGTTATATTGTTGATGTTTTCTGGAATAAGTATCATTGTTTTAATTTTGACTGCTATTTTAGAATCTTTTGCATACGTTTTTATGGTTGTTAAATCATTTTTGCTGTGATCTAAGATTAATTATCTTTTTGAATAATGTTCAATTAAAACTATTAGTTCTAAATCTCATGGAATTTGTTCTGGTAGAATTAAAGATAATTGTGTTCCAATTCTGAGTGTCTTTGTTGTTATTACTGGTTTACTGTAATAGAATTTCAGCTGATTACTATGTGCTGCTTTTCTTAATATTTTATCATCTAGTCTTAACTTGTATGCTCTATTTTCAAGTATTTTGTGAATATAAAATGGTCTATCCCACTTGTGATCAAATTTTCTACTCCATTGTTTTTCCATTTTTGTGCGATGCAACAATATTTTATTTCCAATTTTGTAGCTAATTATATTATCTGGTAATTGGTTATCATGTCTCACTTTTTGTTGTTCTTGTGATTGTTTAATATTTTGTGCTGCTTTTTTTCTTTTGTTTTCTAAAGTTCTCATTAATTCGTATGTTCTTTTAAGTAGTGTTTTCTAGAATGTTGCTTCAGTGATAGTGTCACTTAGATAAGTTGGGATAGTAAGTTCAACTGGTAATATGGCTTTTCTTTCATAAACTAGTTCAAATGGTGTGAATTGTGTAGTATCTTGTTTTACTGTTCTATATGTTAGTAGTACTGCTAGTATGAACAAATCTCATTCTTTTTCATGTTCATTACTAATTTTTGCCAGTAATTTGCATAATGTATGATTAAATCTTTCAACTAATCCATTTGTTTGTGGGTGGTATGATGATGACAGTGGTTGCTTGATTCCAAATTTTTGGCTAAGTTCTTTTAAGGTGCTGTTTACGAAGTGTGTGCCTTGATCTAATAGCAATTCTTGTAGACATCCATGCCAGTAAATTAAGTCTTCATGTACAAATTGAGCTACAGAAATAGTATTAGCTGTTTTAATAGCTCTAACTTCTGGCTATTTAGTAAAATAGTCCACAGCTACTGCAATATAATAGTTGTTTCTTGTTGTTATTGATAAGAGTCCAACTAAATCAATTTTAATTCTGTCAAATGGCTGTCTAACTTTTATTGGTCTTAATAATTCTGTTGTTTTTGCTCCTTCTTTTCATTGGCATGGGTCACAATTTTTTATGTATTAGATTATGTCTGAACTCATTTTTGGCCAATAGTAACGGCTAGTTGCACGTTGGATGGTTGCTGTTTTTCTAAAGTGGCCTAAATAAATATCTGAATACATGTTAAATAAGATAGTTTTTTTTTTATCTATGGTTATAACTCTTAATAGATTATCTGGATTTTGTTGATTCTGGTAATAAAATATGTGATTTTGGATGAAATAGTGTTTTGCTAATTTTTGGAGCTTAATTAGCTTTTTTACTGGCATTTCTTCATCTATTTGTAATGTTTCCAAGTATTGGCTGAGGTTTTTGTAAAGGTGGTTGTTCATTGTTGTTGTGGTGAGTGGATTGGTGATTTTTATGTGTGTCTTATTCTTGACAAACAGTCAGCATTAGTATTTTTGGTACCTTCTTTGTATTTGATAATATAATTGTATAATGCTAACATTTGTGACCATCTGGCATATTTTCCTTTTAACACTTTCTTGTTATTTAACCAGATCAGATTTCTATGATCTGTGATAATCTCAAAGAGTTGGTACCATAAATATGTGTCAAAGTAAACACAACTCCAGACTACTACTAAGCATTTAAGTTCATGTGCTGCATAGTTTTGCTTTGCCATACTGAGACTTCTGCTGGCATAAGCAATTACACGTTCTCTTTCATTATTATTTTTTTGTAACAGAATAGCTCCAAGTCCAGTTCCAGAGACATTTGTGGCCAAAATAAATTTCTTGTTAAAATTCGGATAGATCATTATTGGTGATTTAATAAGCTTTTGTTTAAGGTACTCAAAAGCTTTTTGTTGTGCTTTAATTCATTCAAATTTCACATTTTTAGATAGTAGGTAATTAAGGAGTTTGGCAATGTTTAAAAAGTTTTCTACAAAGTGGTGGTAGTAAAATACAAGTCCTAAAAAGCTTCTAACTTCTGAAACGTTTTGAGATACTAGAAAATTTTTCACTTTGTCTATTTTTATGTGACTGGTTTTATTCCATCTTTTCTAACTACATGTCCTAAAAATGCTAGCTCATTTTTTCCAAAGAAACATTTTTGTAGATTTAGTTTAAGTCCAGCATGTTTCAATCTCTCAAAAACTTGTTGCAAATATTGGAGATAATCTGTGAATTTTGACAAGAAAACATTTATATCATTTAAGTAGACAACAACAAATTGCCACAGAATTCCAGAGTAAATTATGTCTATTAGTCTTTGGAATATTGCAGAAGTATTTGTCAATCCAAATGGCATTACATTGAATTCATAATTGCCATTTTGTGTTGTGAATGCTGTTTTATGCCTGTCTTTTGAGTCCATTTCCATTTGTTAGTACCCACTGGTCAAATCCAGTATAGAAAACCATTTTGCTCCTCCAAAAATGTCAAAAATTTTGTTAATTAATGGTATTGGGTATAAGTCTTTGGTTGTTTTGCTGTTTAGTTTGTAATAGTTGACACAAAATCTAATTTTTCCATTTTTTTTCCTTACTAAAACAACTGGTGAGGACTATGGGCTCATTGATAGTTAGATTATTTCTTTTTCCAACATGCTTTGAACTTTTTTTCTGATAAAATTATGCTCTATTGATGGAACACAGTAAGCATTGTTACCAGACAAAATTAGAAATATTGTTTAGCATGAAATTACCCTTATAAATCTTATCATTAATTAGCATATATTATCGTTTCAAATTATTACTTATTACATTAGCAAAATGTCCGAAATTATCATTTAATTAATAACCCAATTTGTACATAACACAAATGTAACTTAAGTGCGATGATTAATTATGCAATACCCCGAAATATGTAGCATTTAAAAGTTTACAAAATTTGTAGAAATTCACCGAAATAATTAATAGTTCACCAAAATAATTGATAGTTCACCAAAATATCTAATAGTTTGCAGAAATAACTTGTAGTTCGCCAAAATATATCTTTAATTCAGCAAAATTGTAGAAAAGAGCAAAGTTTAAGTTCATGGAATAGTGTTACAACAAGTTGTATAAAAAAAGAGCTTTTCTTTTTGAGAAAATATATCTTACTTTAGATTTATTACTTAGAACCATTTCTACATACACAAAAAGAAATAAATATCAAATAATTTAAAAAACCAAATTTTTTAATTATTGCACTTGGAAAATCCCCAAAATCCAACTAATGTTTTGAAATTAATTAGCTACTAATTTCAGTAAAACTGTTAATGACTCCAGGTCTGGATAGAAAACGTTTCTCTTAACAGAATTCTATTTCTTTTACAATTCTTTTATTTTTTTATTATAATCATTAGAGTAGCCTACAGATGAGATTCCTATAGAAGAGTTGACTTTTACAGCAAAGTAACTACACATTCTTAGTGAGCTTCCAGATAAGCAATTCCTGGGAAAGAGTTGACATTTACTACAATATAACTATACAAAGTAACTGGCATGAAATTAGCCATTTCATTCATAAATCCAGCAGTTCAAATTATAGGAGATAATTTGAAAATAAATTCAGTTACTGGAGATTCAATCACATCCAGAAAACGTGAATTTACAGCAAACAGGCATCAACAACATTTAAAAAAAGAGACCAAAAATCTCTAGTAACATTTAGTGCTCTTCCATAGAAATAACACAGCAACAACAAAATTCAAAGTGGCAACCACACCAGACACAGCAACTCTAGAGTATTACCAGTCAATTTACACCCATTGTAAACAAAGATTCAACATTTCAGACAGAATTGAAATTGTCAAGAGAACACTTTACCTATATATTGAAAATCGTATCAACAATTATCTTCTTGGAAATTACAACATTTTAGAAGTTAGGAGTGACCTCTACAATAATTTAGTGTACTATTCACAATTAAAAACTGAAGACCTTAACAGTGAAACACTTGCCACCTACTTTCAAGAACTCAATTATAACATTATCAAGTATTATGAAGAAAAATATCCAGTGCAGTCCAAATACACTTTTGACTTTGAATCAAAAACAGAAACAAGCAACAAAGGCAAACAAAAAGCAAAACAACACTCAAAAACCACTCTAAACACTCCAATACTGACAAAGACAACTGCCAAACACTTGCGAACATCTGAACAAGGAACCAGTGTCAAATTACCACTTTCTATTACACTATTTCCAATTTCACTTGCTCAATCACAAACACCAAATTCATCTCTTATTCGATTTTCAAGACCAGAAGATTTCACCTCACAAAAAAAGCCTACTCAACAGCAAAAACCAGTATTAACTAACACCAACCTTCTCGATTACCTACAGGAAAACAAAAGTAATCATTCAGGAAGCTTGGAAAGTAAAAAAACTAAAGCAAAAGTAGAAACAAAGGACATTGAAAATGAAGAAAAAATGGCTTCCACATATATTGCAAAAATTCCTGAGTTTACAGGAGAAGACAGCGAAACCAGTCCTCAAGAATGGCTTGACAAAATCTCAAAAGCAGGAGATGCAAATGGTTAGAATGCTGCCAGAATGTTAAAAGCAATTCCATATTTCTTATAAGGAATGGCTGGTGAATGGTTTGAAAACTTGGAAGTCCTACCAAAAAACTGGGAAGCATTCAAAACTGCTTTTCTAGAACAGTTCACTGACAATAACACTTCCATTATCTTTCAAAATTGGTTCCGAAATATCAAGCAAGAACCAAGTAAATCAGTTATAACCTATCTTGGAAAATTCAACAAACTGCTTAGAAGAATTTGCCAATTGGAAACCAATGAATACTATTTCAATGCACAAATCTTGGATTAATTCATTGCGGGACTAAAAGACAAACTTATCAAGAAAGTTTGTCCACATGTACCAGAAAATTTAGCCACTGCTATTCAACAGGCAAAAAACTATGAGATGGCCATAGAAGAAGTTAATCATACCAAACTTGTTAACCTGGCTATTGGAGAAACCAGCTCAGCAGCTGAAAAAAAGATTAACCAATTAACCAAGAAAGTTGAAAACTACTTTACCAACCAACAGCAACAACAGCAGCCGCAGCAATCACAACAACCACAAAGATACCAACCCCCACAACAATACAACCAAAACAACTTCAGACCACCATCCAACAACCAAATCCAAAATTGCCATTATTGTGGAATCCCTGACCACTGGAAAAGAGATTGCAGAAAGCTACAATGAGACCAACAAAATAGGAGTAACTAACGTTACTTTCCACCACAGCAATCTTATTATTAACCACCATTACCAGCTTACTATCTATTAAGACCCCAATACCAAAATAACTATTATCAGTCTGCCCTACAGCCAATTTAACAGCAATACCAACAACCACTCACACAACATTATCAAGTGCCTGCTCAAAGATTGATTACACAAAATCAATTCACACCACAAAACTGATACCAAGTAAACAACAATAGAATTAGTTCAAACAACCAATTAGTTCCCCAAATTTCTACTCAACCAAGACCCAACCACTATCACACTCAACCCAATTATTTAACAATGCCAAAAGAACAGAATTTTCACCATATTGTACTCTCGGAAGGTAGAGCTGCAGCACAACAACAAAATTTTTCTCATAACCACACCACTATTCTACCAGCCAGAATTGCTAAAAATGCCAATCTCTCTGATATCTTTCCTTTCGAGTTCGAAGCCAATGAATTACCATTTCTACTCAGCAATGCTGCTGCAAATGAACAGAAAGCAATCACAGCTATGTATACTGAAGCTGAAGTTGAAGGAAAAACAATTTGTTTAATCCTAGACAGTGGATCTGCTGGAAGTATTATTACTTACCAGTTGATACAACAGTTAAAGAGAAATGTTGACTGATCAGCTCAAACAGTAATTGTCACTGCTGATGGCATGAAAAAGACTCCAGTAGGAGAAATTGACAATTTTCTATTCACTTTTGATGGAATCACCATTCCAGTCAAAGTCCTTGTAATGAACACTTCTCAGTATTAAGCCCTTGTCGGAAATGACTGGCTTCATAAAACCAATGCAAAATTAGACTGAGAAACCCAAGAACTACAAATCTCTTACCAAGGACAACATGCCCGAGTACCTGCCACTTGTGGTACATTCAACAAACACTCCAAAAAAGCCCCAGCTTTTGAATTCGAACCAGAAAAAGAAAAACTAATAATCGAAACATTCATGGCTCTTGGGTCAACATCCAATTGGGCCAATGAAACTGAACAAGAACATTTTATCCCACACTCTGAACCCAAAACTCCTGGATGGAATATCTCTTACTCAAAGACTGAGCCAAGAAAACAATGCCCCTATATTCCCCTTAAATATAAGAACTGCCACAAGAAACTATCATCAATAGGAGCTTGTATTTCACCTGAGAAAGAATATAAAAGTCACACCTGCTACTATTGCAAGGCTTGCCATCGAGAACGATAGGGCCACTTGATCAAAAAAAGCAGAAAATGGAATGGAACACCCTGTCTTACTTGTGGAAAGCAGCTTCCTGATGAATGTGACTAGATTGATGTTATATTTAGAAGAGGAGTCTGTGATTAAACTTGTCAATATGCTCTTTCTATTGTAGAAAAAGTAAAATGTGGAACACTTTTCAATGCCGCATACAATAGCATCCTCAGCAAACTCTATCATTATCCTTATGACGCCAAAATGATCTATGAACTTGCCATGGTTTTAATTAATGGAGGAACCAAAGAAGATGTTTTTCAAATGAAGGAAGCTGAATATATTGAATACACATTGGAATTAGCTGGATTTGATTATGAAGATGAAGTAGAAATATACCAGCAAATCGCAAGTCACACCTACTTAACCCAAGAAGTTCAAATTCAATGATTAGAGCAAATGAACATTAAATTATGTGAGGAGTGTATAATGCTATGTGACAAACAATGGTGTCCTGAATGCTACGCTCTTAGTATTCCATTGCCCAGTGAAAGCAATGAATACGAAATTGAATTCAGAGAACCTGAAGCAACAGAAGAAATTGAAACAATACCCATCTATCTTATCAAAAATCAGCCTGCTTCACAACTTAAATACTTCAACAACAATGGACAAGGAATAAAACCAGAAAAAGCACATGAAATTGATGCTAAATACAATTTACAATATTCAGGAAAAGACACTTTGGTTTTTTAACCAAATTCCCTTACCAAAATCAATCTTAAAATTGTCCTTGAAATTCCACTAGGAGCAATGATCCAAATTGCTTTATGATCATTAGGGATAGGGATAGGGATAGGGATAGGGATAAGGATAGGGATAGGGATAGGGATAGGAATAGGGATAGAGTTAGGGATAGGGTTAGGGATAGGGATAGGGATAGGGATAGGGATAGGGATAGGGATAGGGATAGGGATAGGGATAGGGATAGGGATAGGGTTAGGGATAGGGATAGGGTTAGGGTTAGGGTTAGGGTTAGGGTTAGGGTTAGGGTTAGGGTTAGGGTTAGGGTTAGGGTTAGGGTTAGGGTTAGGGAGATG
>JAAOMT010000058.1:81142-143656 GCA_016748015.1 Geosiphon pyriformis | reverse complement strand
AAAAAAAAAAAAAAAAAAAAAAAAAAAAAAAAAAAAAAAAATTCACCCATTACACTTTTGATATCTGTAAAAAAGTTATTCATTGCCTTAATAAATGGGTTATTCATAACATTGTGTAATCATGTATCAAGTTACTTTTTTTTTTAATTTTTTGATCTGCTTATTAAACAAACTTACACGAGGGTGAATGGATTTTTCCTTGTTTCATGCTTTCAGAGTGACTAAATTTGGTAAGTTTATCGTCATCACTGTATCATGTAAATTAATTGTTATCAGGTATGACGTTTAATGATAAAATAGTGCATATATCTCTAATCTGATAATTTTTAGAAGCAGATTGAAAATAAGGGAATTTTTTCAATCTCGTATCAATCCCGTTAATTCTGTAAATGAATATTTGGGTCAGAAACCAGGAACCAAGAACCAGAAACCAGAAACCAGAAACCAGAAACCAGAAACCAAGAAAGTAAAATTCTGGAAAACAATATCATTCGCAATTTTTTATCATTCATCATCATCAATCATCATTTTACTCAAGAAATTTAAGCAATATATTTATCGATTATTTTATCCATAATTGATGATGAAAAGATAATTTTTTTCATTATTTAAAAAATTCAAATTTCATTTTTACAACCATTTTTTCCAGAAATTCTATTAACTTATAGAAAACCCATTAAAAAAAATTTTCAAAGAAATTTTTTTCATTAAATGAACCTACCAAAAGATTTCCGGTATTGGGTGTAATTATTATTTAATTATATATATATATATTTGTAAACATTTAAAATTAAAAAACCGCTAGAATAATAATAAAATATTTCTTTATTAATCAAAAAAAATTTCTATTTCGTATATTTAAATTTTCATTTTGTTAAGAATAAATGTAGTTAATATATTATTAATTAAATTAAAAAAAATTTTCTATTCTCATTTTGATAATTTTAAAAAATCTATTATTAGTAATAATAATAATAATAATAATAATAATAATAAATTATTATTATTATATTATCATCTAATCGATTATATTTGAAGGACAACCTTGTAACATTGTATATTTAAAATAAGGACCGAAATGTTGATTATCAGGATGTAATTCTCTATAATATTTAATTGAATCTTCCCAATTATCTGCGGGATATAAATTTTTATGATAATGATTTCTTCCATTACATTCCTTAAAAAATAAGAAAAAAAGATTGAGATTAGATGATTATGAATGAATAAAAAAAATTTTTAAAATCATAATAAAAAATTTTATATTCAAGAAAATACCTCATGCTCATATAAAGTAGCGGTATGATAACATAAATAGATTGTTGGATTATCTTGACAATCACATGTAGAATCTATCCAAAATTCTTTTCGAAGATGGTTATATAAAATTTTTGGGGATGTTGACCATGTACCTTCAAAATTTTTTCTTTCACGATTATGACCATCAATTGGAAAATTAGGTACCCAATCATCACCATTAGTCACCCTCCAAGCTTTATTCAATATATGTTCGATGTGATAAATAAATAGTTCATCCCCAATTCTTGGTTGACCAAAGGTAATCAGACTTACTGATGCTTCTTTATACTTTTTTTTATATTCAAGAGCAGCAAATACCGCTAAAACTAATAAAAAAAAAATTATTAGATGATAAAAAAAATAAAATTTATTATTATTATTATTATTATTATTATTATTATTATTATTTTCAAAAACAATTAAAAAATAAAAAATTTATATACATACTACCGCCATAACCGAAGCCTGTAAATGTATAGGGATGAGCGAATTCTATAGAGTTATCTTGCTTTTCAAAATTTTCCAATTTTTGCCAAAAATTAGCCGCATATCTTTTCCAACGATTATAAAAAACCTTTGAGACCAACCCATATTCTACATCAGGGTAAGTAATCAAATCCCATTTCCGATTGATCCCATATGTTGTGTAGTAATTAAAATCATCTTCAAAAGCACCAAAAGCAATCGTTTTCTTTGAAAATATTGCTTTTTTTTATTGTAAACATTATTATAATTATAATTATAATTATAATTATTATTGTTGTTGTTGTTGTTGTTATTGTTGTTGTTGTTATTATTATTATTATTATTATTATTATTATCATTATTATTATTATTATTATTATTATTATTATTATTTTTAAAAAAAAAAGAATTTTTTAATTTTTATCAAAGCAACTATAGAAAATAATAAATTTCACTTACCCCAAACTCTATTCTTAAGTTGTTTATTTAATAAATAACTTTTTTTGGTTTCAAAAATTTGTTGACAAGATGCTTCCCAAGCAAAAGCTGCATTAGATGATAATTCGAGTAAAATATCTTGATCGTGAATAGGTCTTTTTACGAAAGATACATCTGAAATTTCATTCTGTACTTTCACCAGTTTAACATTAAAATTTTTTATTGATCTTTTAGAGTGATTTCTTTTTTGAAATGATAATGATGATGATGATGATGATGATGATGATGATGATTCAATTATAAAATGTTTTTGATTAGAGAAAGAAAAGTTTTTATTGTAGGATTTTTGGAAAAGATTATTCTCATTTCTTATAATTTCGATTAAAGTTTTTATTCGTTTAACTTTAAATTGAAGATAAGAAATTAAATCAAGACCTGAGAAGAAAAAAGGAAATAAAAAGAAAAAAATTCCAAGAAATAAAATTGGGCTTTTAAATTTTTGCATTTTTTAAAAAAATTAAAAAAAAAAGGTTTGTCATGTACTGTACATGTATTTTGGAAACAAAAAACTTTTTTTTTTTTTTTTGCTTCGATACAAAAGCTTTTTAAGTAAAAAAAGGAAACAGATATTTTAGCAAAATAAAAATAAAAAAAAAAAGATTTGCAATGTTTGTTAAAAATGAACAGATAACAAAGATTTTCTATATTTATTTTTATTTGAATCATGATGTTTCGGTTTATATATATAAACTCCCCCTCTCTCCTCCATCCCCCCTCCCCCCCCCTTCATTCTCTTTAAAAAGTTAATCCATCCCTCGATGAAACGTTTAAATGATTATTTGCGTGATAGGGGTTTATATAGAGAATAAATTTTGTTTATCTCATGATAAATTTGGATAAGAAATCGAATATTTTGATAAGTACATTATGTGTTACTGATATCTTTAATTATAAAGATTTACATCAAAATTCTCAAATCAAAGATTCCCCGGATTCGAATTCCTTTTTCTATTAATCCTTAAATACTCGATCTGATTTAAAATTTATAAAAAAAAATTGATTATTTTAAAAATTCCTTAAATGATTCATTAAAAAATTTCCATATATATAGGAAAAATTTAATTATTTTCAAAAAAAATAATAACAACAACAACAACAACAAAAAAGTACTTAAATGTTTAAAGAATTTAGAAAGGTGTTCAAATATATTTTCATGGTTATTATTTTTTTGTTTATAGCTTATATGAGAAATGATAAAACATTCAAATCTCTTTATAATAATCAAAAACATAATTATCATCATCATCATCATCATTATCATCACCATTACCATTACCATCACCATTACCATCACCGAAAGCACCAGCAGCAGCAAATGTTAAAAACAAATGAATTAACCAATCAATCTGAAAAATTTGATTTAAAAACAAGGAATATTCCAAGTGTTTATTTAGAAAAAACTCTTGTCAAGGATAAAGATATTTTAAACTTACTTGCTAGCAAAGCAAACTTAGCCTGGACTGCACACTGTTATCTACAACATCAAATTGGTCAAGAAAAAGGTGCTCAATCTATAACCATTTTGTTTTTAGGATTCAGTTTTTTTTCCCTACTCCTCTTCTTTCCATTTTCTTCCCCCTTCCTTCCATGCCATTCCATTCCATTCCATTCCATTCCCTTCCCTTCTAATCCATTTGAAAACTTTATTGATGATAGTCGAGCGTCGAATTTCAATTTCCTCTTTAGCACACGATAATTCAAAAATCACATTTGGTTTCGCCTATAATCATGTCGAAAATTTTAAAAAGTTGACACAAAATTTATGGTTATCATCACAACTCATTCAATTCCCAAAAGTACCTGGTGCCTGGATCGCACTAAACTATTACAAAAAATGGGAAAAATATGGTCGAGAAATTTTCTTCCTTTCTCTTGAATCCTATTTGAAAAAATTGCCGCCAAAACCTAATTTTTCTAATTTTGAGTTCACTGGATTTGGGGAAAGCACTCGTGAGTTTCTTTAAATTAAAAAATTTATTATTATTATTATTATTATTATTATTACTAAAAATATATATATATTAAAAATGATATATCACTAATAATATATATTCAAATTAGCCTACGCAGTCTTTGCTGCTCTGGAATTTTTCGAAAAGTATCAACCAGAAAAGAAACTAATTCTTGTTAGTTTTGGCCAACCGAGAATGGGAAATGACATTTTTACAGCTTTTGCTCAATCCAGACTTGAGGTAAAAAAAAAAATTTCTTGATTACTTTATTTTTGAATTCAATTTTCAAAAAAAATTCTCTGCTAAAATCTCCCCCTCCCCAATATCGAGATTTTTCGTGTCACATTAATGGATGATTGGTTACCTGGAATCCCTGTCAAAGGACCAAGAAGATTTTTGAGATGGAGTGATGAAAGTGAGATACCGCTTAATTCATACCCTATACCTTCTGAGGAATTTAGACATTTCAAACCTGAATTTTGGATTGAAGATGAAAAAACTTTAAACTGTAATTGTCCCGAAAATAATCATCCAATAGTATACAAGTGCTTTTCCACAATTTCATATAAAGAACATCCGGTATAGATTTATCATTTATTAAAATAATTTTTATTGACCTTGTTAATTTTTTTAACCTTTTTTTTCTTTATTCTTCTTTTCTTTTTTTTTAGGAATGTAATGCTCGTGACCATGAAGTCAGATTTTCAAAAAAAACTGGGAAACCAGATGATTTTCGTTATGGTCCATATTTTGGAAAAAACATGAAATTTTGTGAAAATCTAAACATAAATAACATCATAGAAACATATACCAAAAGTTTACCAAAATCTAATTAGCCTTAAAAAAAAATTTTTTTAACAATTTTTGAGAAAGTTGAAAATATTTTATTGGAATTTTGCTTTTATAAAAGAATATTCTAATGACTTGATATTTATCTATCTATTAATTGTAAATGCTTAAATTATTTTGTTAATATTAATATTTTAATTAATATATAAAAATAAATCTTATTTGTTAAATTTCATTTTTTATGTTTTATTTTTCAATAATTTTTTGAAAAAATTTTTTATATAAAAAAAAAAAGAATTAAAATAAATATTTAATATTTAAAAAACAAAAATTTGATTTTTATTTATTTAATACTTTATTCAAAAAAAATTTTAACTAAAAAATTTATTATTATTATTATTATTATTATTATTATTATTATTATTATTAAATTATATATTTTTATAGTAATCAAAATAATTTAATTATATGTTTGTATTTTATTATTTTAAATTAGATTAACTTAATTTTAATTATATGTTTTATTATTTTTTTATTATATTTTTTTTAATATTTTATCTTTTTTTATAATTTAAAATTGGTAATTGCTTAATTATTTTTTTTAATTAACCAATTTTTTTATTTTTAATTTTGTTAATAATATTAATAAATTATTTATTTTTTAATTTTATTATTATAATTATAATTTTATTTAATTAATTATTAAAAAATATAATATATAATAATTTTGATTAAATAAAAAATTAATAATTATGTATTTATTATAATTTTTATTTATTATTTGAATATGTAAAATAATAAAATTAAATAATTAAATAAAAATATATATATATATAAATAAAACATGTATAAATACTTAGTATTTTAATAAATTGTATTATTATATTTTAATTAACTATATTTATTACAGAAAAACTTCTTTTTTTTTTATGACCAAATAATTTTTAAAGAACACATTTCTAAAAAAGAAGTTTTTTGTTTTTGTTTTCATTAATTTATATCAATATTTTTTTACTTAATAATTCTTTTTTTATGGAGTTGGAAGTTGTTTTGATTAGTAATATGTCTAAAAAAAAATGCTTAAAAGTGTTTTTTATAATTCTGCTAGTGGTTTTTTTTATAGAAGAAGAAAGTTGTTCTTGAAAATATAAAACATTTTGGTAATAAGAAAGATATATCTTTAATTAAATCTGAGTCTGGTAATAATATGTTTTCTGATGTGAATAGTTTGTTTAATAATAAGAAAAATATTGAAATATCTGGTGTTAATAGTAAGTTTCTTCTGGACTTGACTACTACTATTTTTAAAACTAAATGTATTAATGTTGATACTGGTTTTGGCTCTTTACTCAGTTCTCCAAACTTTGATATAAATAATAATGAGATCTCTTTTTTTCTTCACTTACTTATCCTTTTGGATAGAAAATTGATCAACTTAAAGATTGTTAAGTTTCAAATAGAGGCATTTGTTAAAAAGTTATTTGCTTTGGATATCAATTTTTCTGCAGTAAAAAAAAAATTGGTAATGGCAAAAACTCAGCTGATTAGAAAATTATTTTCAAATATTAATGGTTTTGGAAGAACTATTACCCTCTCAAAATATGAAAAAATTATCTGATCAATATTTACTTTAAAAGAGAGCATGAATAAAGCCATATCATTGGCTAAAGATAAGGATATTAAAGTAAATAGCAATCTCAAGAGACAAAGAATCAGGTTGGATCAAGCTATAATTATTAAAAAAATTCTTATAGATACATCAAAAAAAATAATTATTGTTGCAATAGCCAAATATGAACAAATAGTGTCTATTAAGTTGCAATTGATTGGGCTGTAGCAGAAAGCTATAGTGGAGTTTGCCAAATTAGATTAAACTAATTAGTTGATTTCAAAGTGGTCATTCTTAATCAGAAAAGATTCTGTACATATAGCCAAGACTGTAGAGGATCATAAAGTTTGGACATTTAAGAATTAGTTTAAAGTGTTTTTGTTTACCTTACTTGTGAGAACAATGGTTTATGATCTGGACATTTTATTAAAAAGAGTTGGTAAAAAAACTTGCACCATAAATTAATTATTAGAAACTGGCAATAAAGTTTGTTGTGCTGTAATTTGTTTTGAATTTAATGAAAAATTGGAGTTTGTATTTTATACAGAATCAATTTTTGGTGGTATTAAACTCTCTTGAACAAGAATAGATCTGGTGTAATATAAAAAATATAAAAGGTTTGGTTATTTTGCTTTGGAGTGTAGTACAATGGTTGTATCTACTTCCAAGCTTTTAAGATCATTTAAAAAGTCTGCTTCTAATGTAAATCATCTTCAATTAGCCAGATTGTACACCAAAAAAAATGTTTTTATCTCTTGTTTTGCCACTTTTGATGGCAAATTATAAGCTCAAATAGTTTTCTTTGTCTTTTTTTTCAGTACTTCTCATCTTGTTTATGGTTTTGGTTCTGGTTTCTTCTTTTTTAGTGCCTTAGATTTGAGTGGTAATCTTTTTCTTGTTTTATCTAATAACTCATCTTTGGATGCTTATTTGGTCTTTTTGAAATGTTTCTTAGAGCTTTTAATGAATTAAGTTTTTGGTTTAGTGTGCAAACTCAGCAATATAAAATTGGTGCTGCTGGCTCCTCTTTTTTCCTTTTATGTCTTGGCTATTTCAATGGCTGTTAATATGAATTTGGGTTTAAATATGATTTTGAATGGTCTTAAGTTGATGTTTCTGTCTTTTTCTTTTGTTTTTTTTAGTGTTTCAGCTTTGGGTTTAAGTAGTTTAAAAGATTTGACTACTAAAATAAAATGTTTAGAATCGAAATTGGTGGCTTTCAAAGTCTCTGTTAGTTCAATTCTAGTGAAATTAGATCAGTTGTGTGCTGGTCTAAGTTCTTTGGTATTTTTTTTCTATTAATAAGTAAATTGGTCTAAAGGATTGCTACATGCAATGTTCGAGGTATTAATGTTCTTGCTAAGCAGAAAAACATTGTTTGTTGGCATAAAAAATCAGAAAATATGGTTTTGATTATTATAGAAACAAAATTAAGATCTAGCATTAGGCCATGAATTGTGAACAAGTTTGATAGAGTAAGAATTTTTTCATCTGGTTTGAACAAGAGGTTTCTTGGTGCTAAGATAGTTATTATCATAAATAATTTTATTACATGTTATGTTTCTAAGATTAAAGAAGTTCTAAGTTGAATTATTTTAGTACAGCTTCTTTTCAAAAACAAGCTTTTAGTTTCAATTCTAAATTTATATGCTGGTGTTTTTGCTGAGATTAGATTTAATCTTACTTTGAAAGTCAATTTTCTTATAGTTAAAGCAGTCAACTCTAGCAGTTTCATAGTCTTGAGTGGAAATTTCAATAAGAATGGGTTTAAAAAAAGTTCAAGTTTCAGGTTTTGTTTGGATTTGAATTTGGTCAATTCATTTGGTAAATACTCTTTGGTTAAGACTTTTACTTGAAGCAATTTTAAAGATGTTGAAAAAGTTATTGACTTCATTTTTGTAAATCAAAGTCTGGTATTTGCTGTTACTAGTCATAAAGTTAATTTTGTTTTTGAGTTTTTTGATACTAATTACAAAGCTGTCTCAATTACAATTGGTTTAGGTGGTCTTTTGGATGTTTGTCTTGTTGTAAAGCATAAACAGACAAATAAAAATAAGTAGAAGTTCAAGATTAAAGATGTCAATGCTAACAAGTGGTTCTGGTTTAAGAAGTACTTTTTAGACAAATTCTCAAAATTGTTGCTTCAATTCAATAGTGTTAGAAATTGTGGTAATTTGAATACTATGTGGAAAGTTTTAAAGGATGTTGTGGTCAGCTTTGCTAATAAGATTTTTTCTAAGCTGTGGTTCAGTAAATTTGATTGTTTTAGAAATAAGCTTTTGTCAAGGTTTTTCAAGTTAAAGTTGTTGGTATCAAAACTTATGAAGAGTATAAGTTCAGGTTAGTGTTTGAATGCCATTTGTTTTCTTGATACTTGGTTTATTATTGACATGAAAAAAGTAGCCAAAGCACATGTAATGCTCAATAATAATGTAAGTGTAAAGATAATTCAGATTCATTTGTCAAAAGTCAAAAAGAGTTACCAAAAGTCCAAATATTATAAGTTTAGAGTTGTCAAAAATAATTCAATTAGAAAAGCTATAAATAAATAGATAAAAAACTTTTGTTCTAATAAAAATAAAATGATCAAGAATGTTTTGAATTGATCTTTTCAGAAAATTATTCTTGATCATCTGGTTGTGGATAATAAATTGATTTTGGAGTTAAGTAAAATCAAATCTATGGTCAACACAATTATGGATGGTGTTATTTATAGAATATAAAAAGTATATTAGCATATAAATTAGCCAATTAGAGGTAGATATAGTAAAATGTAAAATTCCAGGATTTTTTTCAGAGGAATTGCAAGATTTCAGGAATTTTAGAATTCTTATATGAGAAATTACAGGATTCCAGAATTCCAAGATTCCTCTCAAAAAAATTGCAGGATTCCAAGAATTCTAGGATTCCTGGTGTGAAGAATTGAGGAATTGAGGAATTGAGGAATCTCAATTATGTATATATAGTGGTAGCATTAGAAGTAGAAAAGACAGACCTCTCAGTTTAGATTTAATCTAAGCAACCTTTCATATCACAAATATTAATAAATAATTATTCACTATCTCAAATCCACTCTTCACTATCAACTCTTCATATTGATAGTAATCGATACTTAACCACACTGGAACAATAGCTCTTAATTATAGCTATTGACAGAATACTAACATTTATTGCCTTGGCTTATTTTTTTATTTTTTTTTATTTTTTTTTCTGTGTTATTTTGTTATTTTTTGTTGTTGATTAATTGATTAAAAAATAAAGTACTGAGTTATTGATGTCAAAGATAGCCTGGTAAAAAACCCCAAAGGAAGGATATAAAGTTTAATAATTCAAGAATAGCTTACCAGAATGGTATCTCTGCCAGATTACCAGTCATTATACTGAGAAAAAAATTCAACAGAATTGTGATTCTGGAAGACTACTGAGACACTATTAAATCTCTGTCTATTATACAAAAAACTCCAACCCAAACCTTCAAATTTTAAAGACCTTCAGATACAAACAATTTTCAGATATCACCAATATCTTTATATCAATTTAGCACCAAGTTATGGGTTTGTTATTTGCTTTGAGACCCCAAATAATTACCTGTAATAATGGCATCTTTCTCGATTAAGACAGACTATCTAGTTGTAACCAAATCAGTCTAATCTGATTAGGTAAACTCTACCACAGCTTTTTGTCACAGTCTCACCAACTGCATTTTGATCAACACAACAGCACCAAACTCAAAAAGCACAGTATGTACAGCCTCAACTGAAGTACCAATTGGAACTTTTTTTAACACCACAGTCTGATCTGAATGCACAAAAGATTTTTTAAGATTAGTGTTTACAAAAATCTTTACTATCTTTGCCATTGTTACGGTTTAAGAATTTAGCAAAAAGAATCATAAAAATAATACAAACTATTCAATCATAATATAGCACAATAATAATCTTAGAAAGGTAATGATTAACATAGTAGCAAACACCATCTCGCGATAGTGGCAAGCACCAGTTCACAATAGCAGCCAACACCAACTGGTGATAGCAGCAAACACCAGGTTGAAATATCAAAAAGAAAGTATTTTCTCGTAGAACTACAAACATGTATATATACAGTAGTTTTAATATTGGAAAAAAAAAAATCAAGTAATAAAAATCATAACTTATCAAATCATACTTTTAAATTAAATATCCCAAGAAACTTTTAAAAATCAAAAAGAAATGAAAAAGAATATTTAAAATGGAACTATCACAACCCAAAGTATTAAGAAACTTATTTGTATTATTTATTGAATGAAACTATCATTCATCAACTGAATCCCTTGGAAGAATAATCCTTGATCAAGATTATTTACGTTGTTACTAATTGATAAAAGCTTTATTGTGAGAATTAGAAAAGTGCTAAAAACCATTAACATTCTGTGTTTCTAGATTAGAGAAACACATTAGGCAATTGCAAGGATAGCCTCAGAGAAGACCCCAGACAGTGGGTAGATTTCAGTTCAGCCTCTGAGAAGGAGTACATAAACACACACAACAATCAAGAATTAAAGAATAACTTACATCACAACAGTAAAAAGAAAGCCTTCAGTGTAACAATGACATTATCACACAAATAGAATTGAGAAACTCACAAAAGACTGATTGCAATTAAAGTGGGATATCAGCAATTAAATATAACAAGAAAACCATCTCATAACACCATATTTGAAGCTTAAACTAAGCTTGATTCAAAAGTGAATATTGCTCTAACTATTTCAGCAAATTTTGAGAGAGTAAAGACTCTTCTCCAAAACTATTAACACCTAAAAACAATTTTTTAACCAATATACATTTCTCTTGAGACATTTTTTCAGAAATATTATTCAGTCTAATATCTAAAGTAAAAAATTTATGAACAGAAACATTAACCAAATTTTTCAAGGGAGAGAGAAGTCCTAAAGGAGCATCTGAAAGAACTTCATCATCATTACCACTATCTGAAAAAATAATTTTCTCTAATGGCTTACTTAATGCCTTCTTGGTCTTAACTTATGAATCTTTAAGTGTCTGATCAAAATTCTTATCAGCAAAAACACCATCTTTACCATAATTAAAACTGGTTTCTTCTATTAAGCACTCCTTTTTCATATCAATACTATCAGACTCAGTAGTGTTACTAGTTTCTGAACTCTATGAATAACCATTTTGAATCTTAGTCAAAACTTCTCTATCATTGACACTATCTTTCAAAACACTACTTCTTCTCTTTTTTTTTGGTAAAACAGTCTTGAAGCCACCATTAGAGCCAGAATTTTTAACAGCTTTTTTCATAACAGCAATACTAAGACCAATAGTAATCTTGTAATTAAGCATAAACAGTTTGGATTTATCATACTGAATTGTAAAAAACTTCTTTTAAAAAACTTTTTTGACTTTTTTTTAGAAATTTGGAATGAAAAAGAGAAAAAAATTTTTTTTTTATATTATATATAAGTTAAAAATTACATAATTTTTCAAGATAATTTTTAAAACTAAATGTTTTATTTAAATTATTTTTAAAAAATATTATATTTAATAAAAATTTTTTAAATATTAATGTTAATTTAAAATATTAAAATTTGAATTATAATTTTATTTTTTTTCTAAAATTTTTTTTTAAATTTATTGTTAGTTTTAAGATTTTGAATTTTATTTTGTTAAAATAAATTTTTATATTAAAACCAAATTTTTTTATATTAAACTTATTAATTTTTTAATTTTTTAATTATAAAGTTGGTTTATATTTATTTTATTAAAATATTAAAATAAAAAAAAGTTTTTTATAGTTGAAAAAATATTGGTAATTTGAATATAAAGATTTTTAATTTTTAATAACAATAAAAATTAAACACAAATTTAGAAATTATAATTAATAAAATAAAAATCTAATACAAGATAATTAACAAAAAAAATTAAAACCAATTATTTTTAATTTTATTAAATTATATTCAAAAAACTAACAGATTATATTAACAAAATAATAAAAAATCTAAACAAAATCTTAAATAATTTATAAGTTGAATTTAAAATCTTATAAAATTTTTTTTTAGATAATTACTGTTTTTATAAAATAATAAACAATTCAATATACAGTTATTATATTTAAATAAAATAAACTATTTGTTTAATAGAAAAGTTTTACAATAAATTAAATAGTTTATAAAAAAAATTGATTTTATATTATAAAATTATTTATTAATTGTACTTAACTTTTAAATATTGCTTTTTAATATTATTAAATCTAATAATAAATATTTTTATAATTAAAAATATTGAAAAAATAACCAACTTTTAATTTAATAAATTACAAAAATTTATTACTTAAATAACAATGATATATTATACAAATATAATAAATTTAAAAAAATATATATTTTAATAAAAAAACTAATTAATAACAAAAAAACCATAATTAAATAATATAAAATAACATAAAATAATATAAATTAATATATAATAATTATTAATAATATAAAATAACAATTTATAATTAATAATAACAAAATAATATAAAAAATAATAAAAAATAACAAATTTTTAAATATTATTTATATAATTAAAAATATATATAAGTAATTTTAATTAAAAAAAGTATTTAAATATTTAATAATTTTAAAATTTATTGTTATTTTTATTTTTATTAATATTTAATAAATAAAACTTAAAAATAATCTAATACAATACTTTTTATTTTTTAATTCTAATAAGAATATTTTTATAAAATTTATAAATATAATCTTATTTTGTTTATTTAAAATTAAATATAAACTTTATAAACTTTTAAAATTATTACTTAAATCAATAATTTTTAATTATTATTATTAATATAACATTAATTTTTATTTAATTTTTTTATTTAGAAATATTAATAAGTTTAAAAAACACCTAAAATAAAACAAAATATAATTTAATTATTATAAACATAATTTAATATTAATAACTTAATAAAAAACTTTTAATATTAAAATAAAATAATTATCAAAAAAATAAAAAAACAATATTAAATTCTATAAATTATAATTAAATAATACAAAAAAATTAAATATTATCTTAATTTATTAGTATTACTATATTTAATATTTTAATATTTTTGTTTACTATAAAAAAATATTTATAAATATAAAATAAATAAATTAATAAAATTTTTAGATTGAATTAAAATTTTTTTAAATATTAACAAATTTTCAAAAATTAATATTATGTATAATATTAAAAATTTATAATATTATTTAAAGTTATTTATATTATAATTTAATAATTTTTACTGATTTGCTTATATTATATATTAAAATATATATTTAAAATATTACTTAAACTAATAAAAAACAGTTTTGTAATTAGTATTAAAAAACTTATTATATTATATATTTTTTATTTAATAATAATATTAATTAAAAACTTATTAATTAAAATAATTAATGATTTTTTATTTTTTTAAAATTACTTTAAATTAAAGTTTTAATTATAATAAACTTAATTTAAATATTTTCTAAAATTAATATTTTATTCTTTTAAAATTTTTATTTATTATTTTAATAATTATAGTATTAATTTTATAATTAAAAACTTTTGTATAAAAATTTAAAATTGTAATTAAAAAATAATCTTTAAACAATAAATATATTAATTGGTATTTTAAAAACTTTATTTATATACTTAATTATACTATTATTTAAAATAATTTTTATTTTAAAACTTAATAATTAAATTTTAAACCAAAAATAACAATTCAAATTTGTTTATAATCTATAATTTAATTTATTTTGTAATTTATTTTAATAATAATAAATATCAAATTTTTACTTTTTTTGTAAATAATAATTTTTTAAATTAAACTAATTATTAAAATTCAAAACAAAATATTTAATTTGGATAAAAAAATATTAAAAAACTAAAAAACTTTATTATTTTGGGTTTTAAATTTTCTAATTTAGATATAAACAAATTAAAAACTTTAAAATTCAAAAATAACAAATTATTAACTTTTTTAATTAATTTATTCAAAATTAAATCCAAACTAAAAACCAATATTAAAAAAAATAAAAACAAATATCTAAACAAAATATTTAACTTAAATATCAATTTTAAAATTTTATTTAAAATAATTTTATGTTTTTTTTAAACATATTTAATTTTAACTTCAAAATAAATGACAAAAAACTTAAAAATTTATCAATTATATTTGTATTAAAATTACCAATTAAACCAAATATATAATTATATAAAACTATTTAAGTTTAAAATTTGTTATTAAAAATAATAAAATAAAAGATCAAAATATTTTTTTGGCATAAATAATAGCAAAATAATTTTAATTGGTTTTTAATAATATATATTTAACAAAATTTTAAAATTATAAACAATAATATTTATTAATAATATAAATAATAATGCTTTAAATCTATTTTGATGAATTAAAATTTTATAATTCTTAATAAGAATATTTTTAAGTTTTTTGGTTAAATAACAAATAAATTAATATTTAAAAAATAAAATTTTTTATTAAAAATTATAGAAGTAAACCAACTTAATTTAATAAAAAAAAAGAAATTTTTTATTTTTTATTTTTAATATTTTAACAAATTATTTTTAATAGTAATATATCTAACTTATTAATATTTATTTATTTATTTTTGCATTAAAAAAGTTTATTCTGAAAAACAAAAGAGTTTTACTTTTATTATTATCATTAAACATAGTATTAATTACCAAAAATCTTTTTAATATTTGTTTAGAATTAGTTTTTATATTATCACAAATTCCAAAAACAGCTATTTTACTGCCTAAAAACAAAGACTTATTTAAAGAAAAAACTTTTATTATCAAAGTTCTTTATATTTATATTAACTCTTTTTGGTTTTTGAGTAAAGTTATTTTTGATAAAACTGTATATAATACTTTTTACAAACTTTTTCTTAATTATATTGTTATTAGTAATAGTTATTAGTTTCTAAACAAATATATTAATACTTTATAAAATGTTGGAAGGCTAAAAGACAAAAAACAAAAACTTCTTAAAATTCTTTCTTTTTGGGGGATTTTTGGACGTATAAGAGAAAAAAATTTTTTGTCTTATTTGTTTATTTAAATTTTTGATTTAATAATAATTATACTTTTCAGCTATTAGAATTTTTCAAGCTTTTGTGTTTTAATTTTATTCAATAATATTTTATTAAATTGTTGCAAATTCAATCTTGTTTAACCATAACTGAGAAACAAATTGTTTCCTACATTTTGAAAATGAAGCACGCCCTAAATCTTGATTGGGTGTATCTAATTATGTTAGAACAATTTGGATGTAGATAATTATTAAAGTTTTCTGTCGGGATTTCATTTGACATTCATCATCTCATGATTTTGTTCAAGTTCTGTCGACAATGCTTCTCAGGAAAAAACTAGCGACTCGTTCTTCACAATGGAAACTATGGACATGAAATTTGACCTTAATTCTTTAAAATATGTCGAGAACGTTAATTCAAACCTCATATGTTGCATCTGCCAAACACCTTTTGTTGATCCGGTTGTATTAGATACATGCGGGTAATCAGCTTTAGAGTTCTTACTTTGATTCTTTTCAACTTAAAAAGCTCGATTCCCTTTTTTTAATCCCTCTCGTTTTTGGATTTTACTTTTTAATTCCTAGACACACTTTTTGTCAAGCTTGCATATCTCAAGCTATAGCTGTCAAACCAAATTGTCCCGTAGATAGGTCGGAAATTTCCAGTCAAGTCGAGCTGAAATCGGCGGCAAAAATCATTTCCAACATGGTAAATGAATTGTCAGTATATTGTCCCAACAAAGATGAAGGCTGTTTATACACCGGACAGCGACAACTTGTGAATAGTCACTTAAAAGACGAGTGTGAATACATCAAGTTAAAATGTCGTGTTGAGGAGTGTCGTATGCTGATTGTAAAGAAGGATTTAGATGAACATATGGAAAATTGTCAGGCCAGACTGGTCTATTGCAAATTATGTAAAAAGAAAGTTCAATTTGCTACTTTTGAGGTATCCTCGAAATTTATTTTAACCATTGTGATTATGAAGGCACATAATTTTAACGATAATTTTCCAGGAACATTCGGAAAAATGCCCATCAAAAAGCGTCGATTGTCCTTATTGTCATACGGCACGTCCGCTTTTGCTGCACGAAGCTCATCTTCAAGATTGTCCCGAAAAACTTACACAATGTCCTTATGCAGAATACGGATGTACTTGGACGGGACGGCGAGCTAGCTTATCACAAATACATAATCCATCATGTACTTACGAATCTCTTCAGAAATTTTTTAAAATTTACCAGGGACGCACTGATACTTTAGAGCATGAAAATCTTCAGCTTCGAAGCAAAGTTCAAGAACTTCAGGGGACTATTGGCTATTTACAAAATCAGGTCTCAACATTAACCAACTGGTTAGCTGTTATGTTTCCGTCTTATTTCCCAGACTCGAAAACTCCTGTGAATATAAACGGGGAACTTTCCACCATCCCTCAAGATATTTTGCTCTCTGAAAATGAGCAGATTAAAAATGATTTAGGAAATTTAAACGTTAAGCTCGCTGATTTAGAACTGAGACAGAATGTGGCCTTAATGACTGAGAGCTTAAGAATACAAGAAGAGATGCAAAGCCTAAAAGCTTTGTGTCATGGAATGAGAATGCAAATACACTATTCGCTTGCAGAAAGACGAGGTGACGAGTCTTCGATTAATTCTCCATCGCTAAATAATGTTCGAAATACGTCTGGTTCTTCTTTGGGATTATCAGGCCTCAATAACCCTCCAGTTACATCCGTCCATTCGGCGAGCAGAAATACTTTGTCCGGAAATTCTGGGGTTGGGTCTCAAGGTTCCACTTTTAAAACTAAACCTCCAGCAAAAATTCTAGATATAGAAATTGACCGTTCGAATCCGAATCCCGATGTCGCTGTCGGGTATGCTAATCGAAGAGTTGGGTCCAACTCGGCAGGTAATATTTTAATCCAACCAAAATTTCAGAATATGTTGTGAACTTAATTAAAATTCTTTTTCTATTAGATATTGCAGTTCGACAAGATACAAAGTTATAAACTTTATAGCAGGTTTTAAAAAAACCATGAAATTGATGGTTGAATAAATCCTTAATCCGTGTTAATGAGAAGAGTTATCGAAAGAAATGATACAATTCATCTGCATTAAAAGTCTATTAATGCCTTAAATAAACTTCTCTGAATTAAATATAAATCATTAATTTAGCTACATTTATTGTCATACTCCATGTCAATTCTAATAATTTCCTGTTAATCCATATGAAATATTAAATTCCTAACTTTTAATCTTCATCCAAGAGATTAACCGGGAAACTTGATTGGATTTCTTAATTTTAAGTGTTTGATATTCAGATCGTACAAAATATGATAAAATTTATATACTTGAATGAGATATAACAACTTGATTGGGATGGCTTGTCTATGTAAAGATATAAATAAGAAGCTCCCTCGCTCAAGTATCTAGATCAAAGGCACCTTGGTTCGTGCCAGTCCTCGGAAATTCTTGAAAGGTTGCAATCTTCGAAATCCTTCATGAAGGTTGTAAAGGTGTTTGAGTCTTCATCATCCCGATCAACTAAAATATGTGGTCGTTTGAGGGATTTATGATATATTTTGTTTTCATTTCTAAATCCTGTTTTACTCGGAGGGCTATTTCGGTCAAAGTACTGACTATCTCAAAGGTCAAAGATCCAAGGATATCGATTATATCGTCATTTGGTTTCATGTAAATATATGCAGCCATGTTTGCCCATTCTCGGAAACGTTTTGCTTTTCGATACGTAAATGACGCTTGGGGGTAGTGCACGTACTCCTCGCGTGTTATTTCATCAGCGTCCTAATTTATAGATATATTAGTTCAGTGTTTAGTTACACTCACGGAAAAGCCTAAATCTGCCTTACTTTTAAACGCTGTATAGGATCAAGGTAAGCTTGGAATTCTTCGTCATCTTCTTGGTCTAAATCCGCGTTCAAAAACTCCGAGAAAGAATTCATCAACTCCCAAGATAATTTGACTTTCATTTTACGTGCTTTGGCTAATTTATCTTGGCAGTAAGGTCATAAATTGAACTCATTCTTGAAATGTCATTCGAAAAACTTTTTTTAGAAAATCTATAAGGAGCAATCAACCTGCATTGGCTCTTCAAGGATTTCTTCTGCAGCATCCTGTCCACCACTATTCTTCGAGGCCACGTTCTTCCTGACATCTTTCTAGCTAAGAGAAGTGCCTAACTGATTTACTTTTGCCCGGTCCTGTCTAATCAAATCTTCTGAACTCATATGATTGTATAAAAAATGTGAGCTGACGCCATAATTAGGAGAAATTACAAGTTGTTACAAAAGAAATTAGTCTCTCACAATTTCGACAACTTGAGGCCTTACAATATCTTCAACGAGCATTATCGTCACGGGGTTGGGTTCTAAAACTTCACCAAAGACGAACATCATTTGTTGAATTTCGGATGAATATCGATACTTTGACTTTCTTTTTTCTAGGCCAACTTCAGTAATTAATAAGCTGTAAACATTTTCTTTTAAGCAGCGACCAGAGATGCAAAATATCCATCGATTTGTGTGATAGATTCATTGGATGAAAGGATTCAATGCAATTTTATTTTAGATAAAATCAAAAATTGTATTAGCTGAGAAATATTTAATACAAATAATAAGCTTTTATTACAAATTTTATTAAAGTAATTTAATATAAAAAACCACTATTTTTTATAATATGCATTTAAATTTATTTTGAAAATATTTTAAAAAATTATTTTACTTAAACTTTTATCAATTATTACTAAATTATAAATGATTACAATTAAAAACATGCAATAATTGTAAGTTTTTACAATTTTATTTATCCTTTATTTATTATAAAAATTGCGATTTTTATTATTATGTAATAAAAAGTATGATTTAACTACTACCTAAAACAGATACAATTTACATATTTGTTATATGTAATCAATTACTTAAGCTAATTAAGACTACAACACAAAAAAGTCTATTTTTATAATATTAACACATTTTTTAGCTTTAAAAAACAAATCAAAAACAATTTTTTTTTTCTTGCTAAGCCAAAAAAATAAATATAATTATTTAATATTTAAATTCAAAATATTTGTAATATTTGGAATAATAAAACTATTTTTAATAATTTAAATTCAAGTTCTAAAACTTATTAAGACAAAATAAATAAAACTAATAATATATAAGAGTGTTATTTTGACATTTTTTTAAAGATATTGATTTTTTAATTCAAGTCTTAAAAACTAAATCTTTAATTATGGCTATATAAATTATATAATTATAATATGTTTTAAAATAAATTGTAAAATACATGTTAACTTTATAAATATACCAAAAATATTTTTTTAAACTTAAAACTAAATATTTTTTAACTAATAAATTCAAATTAAATATGTTTATTAAAATATTTTATTAAAATTATTTTTATATAATTTATATTTTAAATTAAATTTGTATTAATATTTTTTTTAATATATTTTATTTTTAATTTATAATCATATTAAATTGTATAAATTTTAATAAAATATTAAATATTGGTTTACAAATAAGACTTTAGTTGCTTTTTATACATATTTAATAAAGACAATTTATAGAAGACTGCCAACTACTATATAAAAGTAACTTTATAACAAAGATTACCTAAGTATATTATGCTTAATATGTAACAATTATGAATTGTCTAATCATGTTTTTACTTGTTCAAAAAAAACTAATATACATTCTAAAATCTTGTTATATTATATAAATCTGTAAAAATCTATAATAAATAGTTGCTTTTTATTGTTATCTTTAGTAATATATATACTTTTTTCTGAAATTTTGGATATTGGTATCTATATAGTCTTATGTAAAGATTTTGTTTTTAAAAATTGAATTAATAAAGCAATTTCTATTTTTGGCAATAAAAAAAAGATAATATTAATAGTAATCAATTTTGTTCATTATTTGGCTAAAAAGTATTAAAATAAGTTGTAATTATTTAAAGCAATATTTAAGATAAACATAAAAAAAAGTTGTCTAATTAGTAATATTGGATTAGTTTCTATAATTTCAAATAGTGTGTTAAGTTTTTTTTTTGTAAGAATTGTTTATTTACTTGGTATTTTTAAGTCTTTTATTGTTAGTTTTGGTTTATATAAAATATGTTTTTTTTTAGGTGTTGATAATAGTATAAAAGTTTATATAAATGTATAGTACTGCCTTAATTAATTCAAATAACCAATCATATGTAATAAGTATATGAATCATATTTAGCTGAACTTACTTATTTGTTTTTGTATATTAGATAGTAATTGAACCATATTCATTAAATATAAAAAAAAAAAATTAATATTATTTAAAATTATTATATTATTAAAGACATTTTTTATTAATTAAAATTAATAAAAACAGATAGAATTTACAATTTTATTAATTAACTTATTAACAAACAAATTTCTTTTTCTCTTACATCCACAAATCCTCAAAAAGCACTTTTCTGAAGAAAAAGTTTTTAATTTTTTTCTTGTTAGTATTTCACAATTTCTCTTTCTAATAATCCTTTTTTTGTAAACTTGGAAGCTACTTCTAGTAGTAACATGTCTAAAAAGAAGACACCAAAAGGTGCCTTTTATGATCCTGCAGGTGGCTCCTTCTTACAGAAAAAGAAAATTGTGCTTGGAAATGTTAAACACTCTGGTAACAAAAAAGATATCTCTCTGAACAAGTCTGAGCTTGGTAATAATGTGTTTTCTAACATGGATAGTCTGTCTGGTAATGAAAAAAGTATTAATATAACTGATATCAATGTTGAATCTCTTCTGAATTTAGCTGCCAACACTCTTAAAGCCAAGTATGTCAATATTGGTGCTGTTTTTGGTTTTCCATTTGGTTCTTCCAACTTTGACATAAATAATAATGAAGAAGTATCTCTTTTTCCTTGTTTCTCAATATCTCTGAATAAAAAGTGGGTTAATCCCAAAATTGTCAAGACTTAGATGGAGGTCTTAGTTAAAAAATCATTTACTTTAGACATTAAATATCTCAGCTGTAGAAAAAAAATCAGTGACAGCAAAAACCCAACTTATCAGAAAAATTTTTTCAACAATTAATGGTTTTGGAGAGGCCACTACTTCCTCAAAATTTGAAGGGATTATCTGATTAACATTTACTTCTAAGAAGAGCTTGATTAAGGCTACATCATTGGCCAGAAAGAAGGAGATCATCATAAACAGTGATCTTAAAAAACAAGAAATTTGTTCAGATTGGACTGTGATAATTAAAGAAATTCCCATGAATATGCCAAAGAAGATGATTGTTACTGTAGTATCTGAGTTTGATAATATTAAGTTAATCAAAATTCAGCTAATTGGAATGTGACAGAAGGCTGTAATAGAATTTGCCGTATTGGAACAAGCAGAGCAATTGGCATCAAGATGGTCATTCCTTATTGGGAAGAACTCAGTGTGTGTGGCTATGGCCATAGGAGATTGGAATATTTGAATGTTTAGGAATTACTTTAGGGCACTTTTGTTTACTTTGCCAGTAAGAACAACAGCACATGATCTTGGTACTCTTTTAGAAAAAGTTGGTGTTACTCATAGAAATATAGGGAATATATATTAGCATAGTTATTAACCAATCAAAAGTAGATGTAGTAAAATGTAGAATTCCAGGATTTCTCTCAGGAATTGCAGGATTCTAAGAATTACAGGATTTTCACAAAGAATTGCAGGATTCCAGAATTTCAGGATTTTTCTCAAAGGAATTGCAGGATTCCAAAAATCCCAGAATTCCTGTTGTAAAGAATTGAGGAATTGAGAAATCTCAATTATGTATATATAGCAGTAGGATTAGAAGCTAAAAAGACAGACCTCTCAGTTTAAATTTCATCTGGACAACTTTCCAAACCACAAATAAATAACTGTTTGTTATCTCAAACCCACTGCCACTATCAACACTTTATGTTGATAGTAATTGATACTTAACCATACTGGAACAATAGCTCTTAATTATGGCTATTAATGGAATACTAACTTGCAAATTGCCTTGGCTTATTTTTTTTCTTTCTTTATTTTCTTTTCTTTTCTTTATTTCTTGCTTTGATTTTATTGTTGTTTACTAATTCTATTGAGAATTAACATGTGGGATACTGATGTCAGAATAAACGTGACTGGTAAAAGACCCAGAAATAAGGGTAAAACACTCGATTGAGGATAGCTTACCAAGAGGAATACTGGCCATTAAGCTAAGAAAAAAATTGACAAAACTGCAGTTTCGGGAAGCTATGGATAAAACTATTACCATTGAATCTCTGTCTATTATACAAAGAACTCAACCAAAACCTTCGAATACAAACTTTTCAAACACAAATCTTCAGATCATTATCAATTGCAACTAGATTTGAGCACCAAGTTACAGGTTTGTTATTTAATCCAACACCAGAAATAGCCACCTGTAATATTTGGTGCTCTCTATGAGGTATAATCCTACAAAAAGCCAGTACCAACACAAATCTAAAAGTGGCAGAATCAGAAAACATAGGAGCAAACCATCTAGGATTTGCAAAATCTTTATTTTAACACTACTGTTAACATTTGGGATTAAATCACAACCACATATCAGCAGAATCAACTTTCAATTTCTATATCAACAAAAAAATTGCCTATCTGTTAGAAACACCAGTAAATATCGAATCGGCAAGAGAAGCCTTTTACAGTGAATTAATTCAAAATACCAACCTGCCAACAAATCACAATTTTGCCTCCATCATCATGGAAATCAACAAAGAAATTGAACATCATACACAGCAAAAATACCTCATTACTTATGTGAGCAAAGGCAAAAAAAAACTGCAAACACCAGCAGTAACACCCAAAAAAATACAACCACCTACTTGAAAGAAAACAAGAATTGAGTCTCCAACTAATCTATCATACCACTATACACCTGGAAGCACCATTAATATTACATCTACTAGCATGGCCACATCAAACATAACATCAGCATTTGAACAATTCTCATTCCAAAGTAAACAAAAGAAAGCAGAGTTATTAGGACTATACAGTGCATATTTTGAAGGATTTAACTCACGATTATCAATGTCATCAGAACTCTGATTGCCACTGCCTCCTCCAGATTTCGGAATTTCTGATCCATAAGAAGTAACGGAATCAGAAGAGGAAGAAGAAGCTGAAGATTAAGAATTCACTTACCAGAACCCAATTGCTGAAAACCTGGAATTTGAAACCCCAAATTTTCAAACCCAGCAAAATCTAAACCCAGAAAATTCAGAAATCAAAACTCTGAATATTCAGACACCGCCAACTCAGGATAATCGAAACCCCAATTTAATAAATCAACAAAACTTACCTCCAGTAATTGTCATTGATCAACTACTGATTAATTCAATAGCCGAACTCTTACAACCACTACTTCAATTACCACCCCAACAATCTGTGCAATAATAACCATTTCACTTACCACCACAACAACCCAACTTAGATCTAATGGCCTATGCACCAATCACAAAACTTAACAATTTTACCAGTGAAGAGGACAACACCCAAATATGGCTCAATGACGTTGAAAAAGCCATAGTGGCCAACAGATGGAATAATAGTAAAGCCCTTCAAGCAATCCTCTATTTTCTCAAAGATACTGCCAACTTGTGGTATCAGAGCTTAGCCACCAAACCACAAACCTTCAATAAGTTTAAAACAGAATTCTTGAGATACTTTAGTAATAACAATAGTATCAATCACTTGACCAACACATTCACCACCATCAAACAAGGGGACACAAAAGCAGTCACCACTTACTTGGAATGCTTCCATAGAAATCTGCACCAAATTCAGACAATCCAAGCTAATTACTTTACAGCACCACAGATCTTGAACCAGTTCATCAGAGGATTGTGCAGTAGCATTCTTCAGCAAGTACGTCCAATGCATCCAGTTAACCTCCCAACTGCCATCACCCACACCAGAGATTTTGAAGCAGCTGAGCTAGAAGCCAACCATGCCCAAGCTGTAAATTTAGTGATGAATGGATCATCTGACTTGGATTCTAAACTAAAACAATTCAGTAATACAATCAATCAGAAACTAGAAGGATACTTAGCTGACAATTGTGCAATTTATCAACCACCACAACAATGCAATAATTCAGAAAACATGAATCATTTCTAAAATCAGCCACATCCATCAACATTATCATCATCATTGTTACCCAATTAGCTGTGGCAGCCAGAAACATGTGTTTGCCATAACTGTGGTAAACAAGGTCACATTAGAGCCAACTGTTGATTTTATAGCAACAATTCACAATTGGGAAATCAATATCAAAACTCTGATTGCAGATTTCAGACTCAGAATCATTACCCAAATCAAGACCAATATCAAACCACTTACCTGCCAATAACACAGCAACCAATCTATCAACCATTAGTATATCAACTTCCAATTTATCAACCACAGCCACCAGTAATTTATCAGCTGTAGCCCCAAATAATTTATCAGCCCCAACAACCAATTCAAACACCACTCCAAAACTCCATTCAAATGACATCAGGAAACCCAAGATCTAGAATCACTCAAAACTGGAGATTGGCAATAGTTGTTCATCAACCAATCTCCAGCTTCTTTCACCAATTACCAGGCTTTCGACAGTGGAATCTGGGTACTGGTTCCATTCAAAACCCAAATTCTCAGAACTATTTAAGTCTTCTGGTTACCCCAAAAGATGCCACCACCAACAACTCGAAATCCAACCCACTCCAAACAACACTTACCAACAATATTCCACTAGCAACGATTACCAAAAACAAATCTTTCGCAGCCATCTTTTCTTTTGAATTGGAGGAAACCATCAACTCACCTTTGTTCAGTGGAGCAGCACTTAAGGAGAACCCATTACCATGATGTACATTGATGCAAAAGTTGATAGTCATTCCATCAAACTGATCCTAGATAGTGGATCAGCTGGCAGTATCATCACAAAACAACTCATGGATTAATTAGGTTGCCAAGTTGATCATGCTACCAATGCCAAGATTATTACAGCCAATAGAGCGACCAAAACACCCATTAAAAAGATTGATAATTTCACCATAGAAGTCAATGGCATTATAGTACCAATCAAAGTACTCATCATGGAAGCCACTCAATACCAAGCACTCATTGGGAACAACTGGCTGTCCAAAACCAATGCGACCTTAGATTAGAACACCCAAAAGCTTCAGCTTAGCCAGAATGGTTGACACACACAGGTACCAGTCATGTGTGGCCACTTCAAGTCCATCATCATGCCATCACCACCACTTATTGAATTCAAGGAAGAAAAAGTGAAACCCACTTGGGAAACATACCAAGTCTTATGAGCCAACGTCAATTACAATGAACTGCTGCCAATACTTGCCTGAGACAACAACAACAATGGAAAGGAGAAACAAAGAGAAGAACCTATCTGGAAAGCCATCATCAATGCTTGGACTAACAACAACCAAAGTGAGATGCCACCAATTCTAGATTGAGAAGAAAAGAACAAGAAAAAAGGAAAAGAAAGAGAAGAAAACATATCTGAAGAAACCACCACTACAGAAGAAATAACTAGTGGCTGGGAAAAAAAATACTTACATGAACCAATAAAAGAGCTGTCATATATACCTCTCAAATGCAAGGACTATGGGAAGAAACTGTCCTCAATGGAAGCTTGGGTAGTGCCAGACGAAGACTACTAGATGCAAACCCATTACTATTGCAAGCCTTGCCATAGAGAACAATATGACTACCCAAAAAGACAAGACAAGTAGAACAACAAACCATGTCTCACTTGTAGTAAACAATTACTTGATGAAGGAATGTGGAACAACATTCCTGGTCAAGAAGGAACATGCGATGCTTCGTGCCAATACACAATCCTCATCAGCGACTGGGTGAGTTGTGGTATGCCCATTACAGCAGCATGGCACCGAGCTATATTCCGCTTAAACAGCTATCCACATGACGAAGACAAGATCTGGCGAATGGCCAATGCCAAAGTAGAAGGTGCTTCACCCAGTGAAATTTTGGAGATCAAAAATAATCCTCCAGAACCAACAGACATTGTTTTGGTTCTCAACCCGGATGCCTTTATTGACTTAGAAAACAGCCCAGAAGAATTCCATGAACACTATCAGAATCTAGCACCCATAAGAGAAAAACAAGAGCAATACTTGGAAGAAATCAACACCCAATTATGTAACCACTGTTTGATTTCATGTGACTTCCAATTCTGTGATGATTGTGATCTCATCTACAATTCACCACCACGCATGATCTACACAATCCCCGAAGAAGAAGAACCAATCAACAGCTGTGCATCAGAATTGGAATCGAGTTCCAACCCTGATTCAAACTTCGACAACAACAATAACAAAAATAACAGTTTCAGCTCCATTCAAAATAGCTATAACAATAACAATAATTCCAACTCAAATTCCAACTCAGATTCAAACTATGAACAATATATCATACTCTCTGACCTTATCAAGAAACAAGAACTGAAATAGTTCAATAATAATGATGAAAGTATCATGCCAGAACATGTGCATAATACTGATGCAGGATTTGATCTAAGATATTCAGAAAAGGACACCATCAAATTGAACCCTATTCACATACTTACATCAATCTGAAAATAGCACTGGAAATTCTAGCAACAACAATGGTTCAATTAGCATCTAGGAGTAGTTTAGCGAAAAAGGGAATAAACATCAGAGAAGGAATAATTGATGGAAGATATATAAGAAATATTATTGCTATGCTGCAAAATGACTCAGAAAAGGTCTATGTTATAGAGCCAAATGAAAAGATAGCACAGACAATATTCCTGTCTCTGGTAAAAATAGCTTAGTTAGTTCCAGTAGGAAATAGGAAAGAATTAGGGATAACAACAAGAGGAATACAGGGATTTGGATCAACAGGTAGAATAGATGTACTAGTCAATATGGTGAAGGAATAAATTATTGGCCAAGGAGAAATTATCTTAACCAGTTAAACAATTTCTATTCCACCATATAGCCGATACATGTTAGCAATAGAAAGGAGAGAGAAGGAGCAAGAACAGATTTTTGAAGCAGAAGCAATTTTTTGTGAATCAGGAGAAATTGGACTTATCAATCTACACATACCAGCCAAGAGCCATAACCATATCAAAATTCCCATCTACAACAACACTAGAAATATTGTAAAGATACTGGAAGGAACCACTCTCAGATATTTAACCACAGAAATTAAAGATCAAGCACCAAGCAGCATTTCAGATTTTCCATAGCTTTGTGAATATGTGGACATTATATCACAAACCATCTATGAACGAAACAAATGTTATCTGTTACAGCCAGAACAATTGGAACAGATGAACATGGAAAATCTAGACCCACTTCAACAGATGCAACTAAAGATGTTACTTAATAATTTCAATGACATCTTTACCAGTAAAAACAAATTTGGCAGAACTAATATTATCCAGCATCAGATCAAGACTGGAGATGCAATGCCAATTAAACAGTGAGCATATAGGGTACCACCAGCCAACCATGAAATCATCTGTCAAAAAATCAACTGAATGCTTGACAATAGGTTAATTCAGCCATCAATGAGCCCATAGTTATTACCAATAGTACTTGTTTGTAAGAAGAATAGAAAAATCTAATTTTGTGTAGACTACAGGAAACTTAATAGTGTAACTTGTGGAGACAGCTATCCAACTCCATGGATACAAAATCTATTCAATGCTTTGGTAGAAACAAATAGTTCTCAATGTTAGACTTGGATAGTGGTTACTAACAAGTAGTTATAAATCCAGCTGACAAAGAAAAAACAGCATTCACCACAAGAGAAGAAAACTTTGAGTTTGAAGTTATGCCATTCGGCTTAACCAATGCTCCAGCTATATTCCAATAGCTAATGGAAATTGTGTATACCAGCTTATTGTAGAAATCAGTAGTTGTATACTTGGATAATACCAATGTGTTCTCAAAAACATTTAATGATTATCTACATCATCTCCAACAAGTGTTCAAAAGACTATGACAAGCAGAATTAAAATTAAATGCAACAAAGTGTTTTTTTGACAAAACAGAACTAAAATTCTTGGAACACATAGTTAGCAAAGATGGCATAAAAACAAATCCAAAGAAAATAGAGATAGTAAAGAACTTTCCAATACCAATCAATGTAACTAAGCTGAAATTATTCTTGGAATTCGCGAGCTATTATAGACACTTCATAAAGAATTTTTCAAAGATAGCACAACCACTCAATGATCTTCAAACCAAAAATGCAAAATATGAATGGACTGAAACCCAGTAAGAAGCATTTAACATCTTAAGAAGAAAGCTTATTCAAGCTTCAGTATTAATCTATCCAGATCATAGTAAACTATTTATTATCACCACTGATGCATCAGATCAAGCATTGAGAGCAGTACTATCTCAAAAAGGACCAGATAGAAGAGAACATCCAGTCGCATACACCAGCTGAGATTTAACACCAGCCAAAAAGAACTATGGAACACCAGAATTAAAACACTTAGCAATCTATTGGGCAGTTATGAAATGAAAAGAATACTTGAGCCAAAAGTTTGAGGTGTACACAGATCACAAAGAATTGACATCACTCCAAAAACAAGAATTTGGAGATGAAAGACAGTCAAGATAAAAAATGGCTCTTTTGACATATACTTATACCATACATTATAAAAAGGGAAAAGACAATAAAAATACTGACAGTTTGTTGCAAATAAGACAAATCTAAGAACATTTCAACTCAAAAATATAACAAAACCAAAACAATACTCACAAAAATATAACAAAAAATAAACACACAAAAATATCAACAACTTCAACATTATATAGATATTCAACAGTTCAAGGAGAAATTATCTCAACCAGAACAAAAAAGGATCAAACAACAATCCAAATATTTTATCACTCACCAAAATATACTTTATCGGAAAAATAGAAAAGATTCAGATCAACCAACCAGAGTAATTACAGAACCAGAAAAGGAGACAATACTGTTCAACATGCACTCAGATCCAACTGCAGGACATTTTCATAAAGAAGCAACCATGGAAAGAACCAGAAAAAGATACTATTGGCCATTAATGTATCCAGACATTATCTAATATGTGCAAAATTGTGATGCTTGTCAAAGAAGAGGAGGAACAAGACTTAGCAAACCATTGAGACCAATCAAAGTGGGACAATCATTTGACCATATTGGAATCAATTTAGTCAGACCATTGACAATTACCAGCAAAGGCAACAGATATATTGCAGTAGCCATGGACTATCTTACTAAATGGCCAGAAGCCAAAGCAATTCAAAGAGCAGATGCAGAATCCGTTGTCAAATTCATCCATTAAGATCTGATTTGTTGACATGGATGTTCAAAAGAACTATTATCAAACCAAGGAACCCATTTTGTGAATAGAACATTAGCAGAACTAAGCCAAAGATTCGGAATTAAGAGACCACTATCATTACTATACCATCCACAAACCAATAGATTAGTTGAAAGATTTAATAGAACATTGTGTGAAGCAATAGCGAAACTCAGCCAAAAAAACCAGGACAAATGGGATTTGTTTATACCATCAGTATTATTTGCTTATTAGACAATGAAGCAAGATACCACACAAGCAACACTATTTGAATTGATATACAGTAGAACAGCAATATTACCAGTTGAGATAGAGGTTAATACATATTCAACTGAACCAATAACAGAAGAAAATTTCCAAAAAACATTGTTAAAAAGAACATATAACTTAATGAAAACATTGGAAAACAAACAAAAAAGAGCAGCTAATAACATACAAAAGTCACAAGAGAAACAGAAAGAAAGACATAATAATTAACTACCAGACAAACCAGTTGAATTTAAAATTGAAGACAAAGTACTCTTACATTGTACCAAAATAGAAAAACAATGGAGTGGAAAATTCGACCCCAAATGGGATGAACCATTTCACATAGAAGAAATTCTAGGGAATAGAGCTTACAAATTAAAACTGAATAACAAAATCTTAACCAAAGCAGCACATAGAGATCGACTGAAACCATACCACAACATCACACCACCATCTACCAGTAATATTCCACAATTAGAAGTACAGAAGATACTAGTCCAACCAGAGGAGATTTCACGAGATCTGGAACCAATCATCATCATTAACAACAACATGTGAATATCCAGAATCTATATACAGATAAAACAAAGTGATTATTTGACACAAAAATACTACAACAATTAGAACATTTTGTGAGAAAGAACAACTTATCTACACAGACCCAAGCCATATACTGAATACACACAGCATTTCAGGATCAACCAGAAATCTTACACAATAAAGCAATGGATATGGTTACCAGTAATCAATTAGGAAAGATCACCAACACTCAATTTGAAGAATTACAGACTTAAATAACACAAGTAATTCTCAAAAATAAAATTCAGGAAATACTTCAAAAAGGAGAATTAACAGAGTTAGATTTTGACAGAGCTCAATATTAAAAGGAGAGAATAATGTTATTTATAGAAATATAGAGAATATATATTAGCATAGTTATTAACCAATCAGAAGTAGACATAGTAAAATGTGGAATTCCAAGATTCCTCTCAGGAATTGCAGAATTCCAGAATTCCAGAATTCCTCTCAAAGGAATTGCAGGATTCCAGGAATTCCAGGATTCCTCTCAGGAATTGCAGAATTCCAGAATTCCAAAATTCCTCTCAAAGGAATTGCAGGATTCCAGGAATTCCAGGATTCCTGTTGTGAAGAATTGAGGAATTGAGAAATCTCAATTATGTATATATAGCAGTAGAATTAAAAGCTAAAAAGACAGATCTCTCAGTTTAGATTTTATCTGAACAACTTTCCAAACCACAAATAAATAACTGTTTGTTATCTTAAACCTACTGCTACTATCAACATAAAGTGTTGATAGTAATTGATACTTAACCACACTAGAACAATAGCTCTTAATTATGGCTATTGACAGAATACTAATTTGCAAATTGTCTTGGCTTATTTCTTTTCTTTCTTTATTTTCTTTTCTTTTTTTAATTTCTTGCTTTGATTTTATTGTTGTTTACTAACTCTATTAAGAATTAACGTGTGGAGTACTGACGTCAGGATAAATGTGACTGGTAAAAGACCCAAAAATAAAGGTAGAACATTCAATTGAGGATAACTTACCAGGAGGAATACCAGCCATTAAGCTGAGAAAAAAATTGACAAAACTGCAGTTTCGGGAAGCTATGGATAAAACTATTACCATTGAATCTCTGTCTATTATACAAAAAACTCAACCAAAACCTTTGAATACAAACCTTTCAGACACAAACCTTCAGATCACTATCAATTGCAATTAGATTTGAGCACCAAGTTATGGGTTTGTTATTTAATCCAACACCAAAAATAGTTACTTGTAACACTAGTAAGAAAACTTGTATGATCAATTGTTTTTTGGAGATTGACAACCAAACTTGCTGCACTGTCATTGGTTTTGAATCTGAAAATAAGCTTGAATCTGCATTTTGCACTGAGCCAATTTTTGGTGGCATAAGACTTTCTTAGACTAGATTGAACTTGGTTTGATGTGAAAAATGTGAGAAGTTTGGACACTTAGCTTTAGAATATGATGCTTCTGACACTCTGATGTTTGTCCTCTCTAAAAAAAAAAACTTGAAAAAAAATGCTTCTGATGTGAAGTGTTTTTAGCTGGTTAGATTATATGCAAAGAAAAATGTTTCTATTTCTTGCTCTGCTGCTTTTGGTGACAAGTCATGGGCTCAAGTAGTTTCTTTTGCATTTTCTTTTGGTGGTCTTCAATTTGATTCTGATTATGGTTCTGGTTCTTTTTCTTCTGGTGTCTCAGATTTGAGTGGTGGTTTTTTTTTTGTTCTGGCTGACAATTTGTCTTTGAATGCTCATTTGGCCTCTTTAAAATGCTCCTTAGAGCTCTTGGATGATCAGATCTCTGACATTGTATGCAAACTTAGCAGCATAGAATTGGTGCCCTTGGTCTCTCTTCTTCTTCTGGTCTTTTAATCATTCCAGTAAACATCAATTTAGATTTAAACTCGGATATGGTTTTAGATAGTTCAGTAGTAGTGCCTGCATCTCCCTCTGTTGTTTCTGCTCTGGGTCTCAATAGCTCAAAAATTTTGACAACTAAAGTGAGCTGTTTGGAGTCCAAATTGGTGGCTCTTGAAGCCTCAATTGGTTTTGTATTGGTAAAGTTAGATTAGTTGTGCACCGGCTTGGGTTCTTGGGTGTTTTCTGCTTCCCAATAATTGATTTAGTATGGAAGATTGTCACATGCAATGTTAAGGGTATGACCAATCCAGCAAAACAGGAGGATATTGTTTATAGGCATTTAAAGTCTAGTAACATGGTTTTCATTCTTACTGAAACTAAGATGAGGGTGTGTGTTAGACCTTGGATCAAGGACAAGTTTGAAGGTGTTAGGATTTTTACTTCTGGCCTTGAGATGGGCTTTTTAGGTACAGGGATAGCTATTATAATAAATAGTTCACTGGCTTGACATGTTTCAAAGATTGAGGAAATTCCTGATCGGATTATTTCTGTTCATTTGCTGTTTAAGAATAAACTTTCAGTGACTCTTCTAGGTTTGTATGCTGGTGTTTCAGCCAAGACTCACTTCTTTCAGGCCTCTAGCATTAATTCTCTTAGTTCTAAGACTGTGAATACAAGCTCTTTTGTGGTTTTTGGTAGTGATTTCAATGAGGATGGGTTTAAAAGATGTGCAAGTTTCAAGAAGTGTTTAAAGTTGGGTTTGGTCAACTCATTAATTGGATTTTCTTTGAGTAAATCTAGTACTTGGAACAATTTGCACGGGGTTTTGAAAACTATAGATTATGTTTTTGTGAGTGACATTTTGGCTTCAGCTATTGTTGGATGTGAAGTCACCTCTGTGTTTGAAATTTTTGATACTGATCATGAAATAGTTGGAATCTTGGTTGGGTTGAGAGGTTTAGTTAATGCGCATCTAAACAATGTTTGCAAACAGACTAATAAAAACAGATAAAAGCTTAAGATCAAAAATGTGGATGTGGCCAAGTGGGTGTATTTCAAAGAACTTTCTTCAGCTAGGTTGGCTATGTTTCTGAGTTCCTTTCTGATCGCAAAGAAAAAGGGGGATTTGGATGAAATATGAGAGGTTTTAAAATGTGTATTGTGTGATTCAGCTGATGAGATATTTTCTAGACACTGGTTTAGTAAGTTTGACTGCCCAAAAAACAGGCAGTCTTCTAAGTTTTTCAAATTAGAATCTTTAATGGCTAAGATATAAAATGCTTGTTCTTAGAACAAATGTTGGAATTTGATTATTTTGTTTGGGTTTGGTCAACTCTTGATGATGATAAGGCCTCTAAGTTTCTCACCTTGCATCATGGTATTCCTAAATTGACTGTGCTACTTAAACATTTGTTTAGAGCTAAGAAGTGTTATTGTAAGTCCAAATACTATGAGGCTAAGCTAGCCAAAAATGGACACATTAGGAATATGATTGATAAGCATATGGAGAATTTCATTTCAGATAAAGGCAGTATGATCAAAAGTATCTTAGAGTGGTCATTTTGCAAGATTGTTCTAAATCATTTGGTAATTGGAGATGAGCTGGTTTTAAAGCCTGGTGAGGTAAAATCCAGAGTAAATAAAATCATGGTGGGTTGGATTCATAAAAGGAGAGTCTCTCCAATCTTATTCAATCTGTGGGCCCATCAATATAATTCTTTGGAGTATGTTGACAATGCTGCTTTTTCAGAAGTTATGTGTGACATTAGTTTGGGAGAGTTATCTTTGATGGTTAGCAGTTTACCCAATAGAAAGACTGCTGGTTTTTCTAGTATACCTAACAAATTGTGGAAGCACTGTGATGATGAGGTTATGACATGTTTTCTGGATCTGTTGAATTTTTACTTGAAGGTGGGCAATGTTCTCATGCCTTGGAAAAGGGCTTGGGTTTTCATGATTCCCAAGCCTTATGACTGGAATGGGATTCTAATTAACACCAGGCTGATTGCACTCATAGAAACTGCAAGAAAAATTTTGTCTAAGGTCCTGTCTGATTGTATCTTGTCTGTATGTAGCAAGTTTGGCATTCTGCGTGGTGACAACTTTTCAGTCTTGAAAAGCACTTCAACTCAATCTTCCGTTTTTGCTGTGAGCTCAGTTATTGAGGATGCTTTGAAGAAGAGTCATGAAATCTGGCTGGTCTTACAGAATATGCGCAAAGCATATGATTCTGTCTGTTGGCATCATTTGAGGTTGAGTTTAAAATGCATCAAAATGTGTAGCAAATTCATTAAATTTTTTGGTAATATTTATGAGAACAGATACAATAAGATAATGATTGACTTTGGTCTCTCAGATGGCTATGTGGTCCATGATGGTTTGAATCAAAGGGAGGTCTTCTTTCCATTTCTTTGGAGAGTTTTTTATGACTCTTTGTTGTATAAGGTTAAAAGGCAAGAACATTTGTGTGGTTATAGAATCAATTCAAATTTTGTAGTAAAAACTGGCAGGGTGGAGGCTTGCAATAGTAAATTCTCTTTTTTTGCAGCTGGTGCTTTTGTGGATGATACTATTATGGTTGAGACCTATATTTCTTATTAATTATCATATGTATTAGCCACTGATGTTATATGATTAGCCACACTATTTTTAGAAAATGATCATTGACCTGATCAATAACCTGACCATTGACCTGACCATTGACCTGATCATTGATCTGATCATTGACCATTTTTGATAGTTATATAAGCAATGAATCTCTTAGCTGTAGAAAAGTATGTAATAACAAGCATCTGAATAATCAAGAATAAATAAAATAACAACTTTCATCTCAATTCTTCTCTTATTACTAATTTCTCTTTTCCTACTTTCAAGTATCTAAACATCTTAAAGATAAAAGATTACTTGTTGGCCTTTTTCTGACGTATATAATTGTAGCATTTGAAGATTATTTGAATAAATGTGATTAAAAAGCACAAGTTGATACCTGATATTGAATTCTAAGAGTGCTGACATGAGGCATAGAATTATACTAGTGGTGATCAATTGTTGACAGTATGGACTATTCCTCTACCTTTAGATTCCTCAGTTACCTTTGAAAAGAATAGCAACTGAGATATTTTATGAGACTAATCTCATACATTGAATCCATACTCATTCAATTCACTCTTTAAAGTTAAATTCCCCTTTGATTATTTCCATTACCCTACAATTCTGTTTTTTTTGCTATCCATTAGCTTGTTACTCCAACCCGTAACAATACAATTTGGATAGAAAATGGTCAAGTGTCAACACAGTACATTTTGGATATTGTTAGTGAATTCTTCAAGATTAACAATATTTCTATTAACAATGACAAGACTGTGGCCATTCCCATCAACCAAAGAGTAGCAGATATCTCTTTGAGCATTAGTGGTAGGCCCATATCTGTGGTGAGAAAAGGCAAATCTTACAGGTACTTGGGCATATTTTTGTCTACAGAGGGTTTGTTCAAACCTAGTCTTGCCAAGGCTCATGTGGATGTAAGGTCCTTCTCAAATATGGTTCTCAAGAAAGTGGTGTTTAATAAGCAATTCTTATATTTGGTTTCGGCAGTTCTCCAGCCTATTGTCAATTATTGTATGCAGTTTAGTTTTATTGCTAAGAGTGTGTGTCAAAAGTGAGACATTTTGATTAAAAGGGGGCTTAGGTCTAAAGCTCTTTTGCCAAGAGATTTTTTCAATGAGGCCTTGTATCACTCATTATTATATAGTCTAAAATCATTTGAACAAATACAAGCTGAAACCAAGATTGCTTTGGTGATCAGTTTCTTTAATGCATCTGAAATATTAAATTGTTTGTTTGAATATCATGCTTTAGATTTACAGGTTTTAAGGTGGGCATCTTTTCATCTATTGTGTCATCCTGTTAAGTTGAGAGTTTATCCATCAGATAATTTTTTGGCTGGTGTTGTGAGAATTTTTGTTGATGTTAACATTTCTTTGTTTAACTATATACTTATTGTATTTCATTGCTCTGGTCACATTCTGATGTTTGGGATTCTGGAACTCACCTCTTATTTTAATGTGATACATTCTTTGAAGCATTTTGGTGTTACCTTTGGTAATGTTTTGCTTAACAAGTATGGTTATATAATAAATTGGAAAACTTTTCAGCATTGGAAGAGATTAAGTCTTAAAAATTTAGTACCAACTTGGTTCATTAAAGCCTTTGTGCATATGACCAATCATTTGACAGAGCCTGGTAAAGGTTTGGCTGTTGTGAACTATTCTAACTTTCTGTGTTTGTTTGACTTTTTGAGTGCTCACAAACATTTGCATAAGGTTTGGGCTGGAGAGCTAAACATATTTACTAATAGTTTGTTAAGTAGTTTGGGTACAAAAGATGTGGCTTGTAGGACTGCAGCTTTTTTTCTGAAATTGACATGGGTGTAGGTGTGAGTGTTCAGGACCTGCTGTCCTCTATTTTAGTAGAACTGCAAGCAATTACTTTGGCTTTGGAGTATGTTCTCTTATCATGCTCAGTTGTATTTCACTCTAATAGTCAGGCAGCTTTGACTGCTTGTGCATCAAAATGCGAATTGGATCAGCCTGACTTTCGAAATCAATGCTAGATAAAGAGGTTTCATATTGCTGATTTGGTTAAGTCAAAAGACATTTCTGTTAAGTAGATGAAAGTAAAAGGGCATTCGGATGTGGTTGGCAATAATCATGTTGATGCTTTGGCTTGTGCTGTAGTGCATTTGAACCTGGTTCTTTCTGCTAAGGTTTCTAATAAGTTTCTTATGGCAGATGGACTCATCATCTTTGGCAATGCTCGTCATTTTGTGCACAATATTTTTTGTACTATGAATCAGACTTTGTAGAAAACTAGGCCTGGTATTAATATACTAGATGAATTGGTTATTAGACATATTAACTGGGAGTACATGGCATCTGTGTGGCATCCAAACTCTCATATATTGACAGATTTTACTAGTAGAAAGTCGGCTGCTTTGCATACTTATCTAATAAAAACTGTTTACAGAAGATTGCCAGTTGCTGTTCGTAAAAAACTATATGACAAAAGCTATTTGAGCATTTTGTGTTTGATGTGTAGTAAGGTTGAGCTTTTTGATCATGCTTTTATGTGTGTTGCAGATACTGTGGTTTGTTCAAAGATTGTATTTAATTTGGTGGTTTTGTGAAAATTATTGGCAGGTGATCATTTTTCAGTTTCATCTTCAATATTACTTACTCTCATGAGGCTTATAGATTGTGGTATATATACTGTGATGTGCAAAAGTTTTGTTTTTAGAGATTGAATTAAGAAAGCTGTTTCTATATTTGGTAACAGGAAGAAAGCCATGTTGATGGTTGTCAATTTTGTCTGCCATTTGAAGGATAACTATCACAGTAGAGTATGGTTGTTAAGATTTAAATTCTATACTAATATGGAAAAGTGTGGTTTAGTTTGTGATACTGGTGCTGTTTTTGTTTCTTTGTGTAGTTTGTCTTGTCAGCTGTCTAAGAGTGCAGTTTGTATGCTTGGTGTCATTGAGTCATTTGCTGTTAGTTTTGGTTTGAGGAAGGATTGTTTATTTTTTTCTGGTTTAAATGTTAGTTTGAGAGTCTTTGTAAGTATATAATACTGTCTTGATGGGCTCAAATAACTGGTCACATGTAGTAAGTACATAAGCCATGTTTAGTTTGATTTATTTTGCTTTGACTCTGTATATTAGATAGTGGTTAGGTTGCACTCATTAAAAAAATAAAAAATAAAATTAATATATATTAAAATTTTTTAATTAAGTTAATTATTTAATGTCTTTTAATTTTAAAAATTAAGATTTTTGTCTTTAAAATTTTATTTATAACAACTTAACTATTAAACACAATAATAATTTTTTAGTTTGTAAATTATATTTTAAACCCAAAATAATTGTTTAATAAGCATAAAAAACATAATTTTAAGCATATTAATATATATTTTTAAATTATTTGTTAAGTTTTAACCAATTTTTTATTGTTTTATTTATTATATTTGTTTGCCTATTAATTCGCCTAATAAGGTTTTTTCTATTTTGGCACGGGGTCTTTTGTTCCTCTGCTCTGTCTATTTGTTCGGACTGTTATATTTAACAAAATATTTGTTTTAAATTGAATTTAACTTATTTAATAAAATTTTTGGCAATTTAAATTATTTTTTTGTTAGTTATTAAAAACAAAAAATTTAATATTAAAACAATAATTACTTATTTTTAAAAATTAATTTATAAGTTTTGGTATATTAATTTCTAATTTATATAAAAGCTTATTTTAGATTAAAAAAGAATATAATATATACTTAATAAATAATAAAAAAACAAAAAATTGTTATCTTTTTATTGGTAATAATATGCTTATAAAGTTAATAGTTTTATTTAATTTAACAAAAAAACCTGTATTTAGATAAATAAATTTGTTAAAAGTAATAATATTTTAGATTAATTTTATAAGTAAAATGGATTTATGGCCTATAATTCAACTTAACATAAGTCTAAATAACTGGTCATGTGTAAAAGTGCATAAGCCATATCGGATTACACTTTTTTAAGTAAATTAAATTTTTTGTTGTTAAATATTTTCTTTTAGAATTTGGGTAAGAGGAATTTTTTTAGAAATTATAAATAATTTGTTAAGAAATGCAATTATTTAAAATTCTTCAAATGTTATGATACTACTGATAGCCGAATTTTAGGTAAGAACATATTTTGAAAGCCAGTAAAAGTTTACTTGCTTTTAAGTTAGCATTACTGAATTTTTTTATTTAAAATTATAGAGTTTCAAATGGTATTTATCATAATATTAGAAGTTTTACTCAGAAAATATGTTTTAAACTTTCTTTTGAACCTTTATCATATAGGCACGCTAAAAATGCAAGAAGAACGGCTGAGGCAACAGGAAACACAACAAGAGCAGAAACAATTGTCCCCATTATCTCCTTTAGAACAACGACAAAAGTCTCCTTTTCCACGTCCAGGATTCATAGAAGAAGCGGAGATAAAGGCTCCTTTGATATTTCAATGTGCAAAATGTCGCTTGATTGTGGGTGATTCATGCTCGTGGGTCACTGCAGATCGCGATCTAAAGTGTGTGGTGCTATTTGGTGTGTTTTGATTTACATATCTTTGCCCATTTTGGGAAATTATCATGGACTATTGAGTGGCTGATCTATTGTTATTCTATATAATTTTTTTCAAATGGGGATTACTTCTGGCAGCCAAACCATATAATTTACGCCTTGGAACTGAATTAGTGTGGGCGCAGGAAGGCATTGATTTGGGAAGGTGGGCTTTTGATTTCAATTTTCAAATATCGAGCATTTTTTGTAGTCTGTTCGAATTTTAATCCATCAATCTCTATTGTATAGTACCTACAAACTTTCCTATTGTAACGGATGTAACACCGTAATCGGCAAGGTTTATTATACGACACCCCGAAAATTTGACTATATCCGGTAGGTTTTCTTTAAATTGTTTCCTTCATATCGGCAAAACTCTATTTTATGATACTAGAAAATCGTTTATTTTTCTAGTGATTATTTCACCATACAACTGGATTGTGTGACTTTGCAAGTTCCAAGATCCTTATTTAAAACTGGTGATATATCACTATTTATTTCTCATTTGAGGCAAAAATTTCATTTATTTCCAGATATCAGTTGGGGACCTATATTAAAGACGCCACACCCCCAGAGATGATAACTATACCTAGTGCAAGGCAACTACAAACATCGATGGATATGGTATTCCTGTTATTATTTCCAATTGAAATCGTCCACTCATCAAAGCAATTCTGATGATTTGTTGCTTCGATTAGGTTCAAGATGTAATTTTAGTCCTAAACGAACGAATAACAACATTAGAACAAAGATCTGACACAAAAAATCCTTCACAAACCGTGGGTACCTCTCCTACTTCACCTGGTAGCGACAACAGTGAGATTTCTGCCTTGAGAGCAGAAACATGAGGTGTGAATTTTTGGTGTTGGAACTTGGAGTTTGCTGATGTATCGATGCTATGCTCGATCCTTTTTGTTTGCTTTGGACAAACATGGTATTCGTGGAAAAACTCCTCTGCTTCATTTAATTTCGGCTTCGCATGAACCATTAGTATTCTCAGTTAAAGATCTTGAAAACACAATTCTTTATATTTTTCTAAACTTCTTTAGAATTAAAACATGAAGTCTAAAAACAATATCATGGGAAACTTTATGTATATTAAAAAAAGAAAATTTCAGTTTTCAGTTGAATTTACAGGAGGATCTTTTAGTGTCAATGAGCATTTATAAAAGTAATGATAGTAAAATAATGATTGATTGATGATGATAGTAGTAGCTTAGAATATGAAAAAATTACATGATAATGATATAATTCTGAGGAAAGTACAAGAATGGTTGTGTGGTGATGATAATTATGATTTCCCGCGAAACCAGAAAAAAGATTGGAATGGAAATAAAAAATTAAAAAAACCCCTATATATATATCGTTAAATAAATACTATAAATATACTAAATTGAAATAACCCGAAAAAAAGCCCCTCCCCCCCCCCCAAAAAAAACTAAAAATTTAATATTATAGCTCGTTCTTTGAAATTTTACGGTGGTGGAAGAATTGAGTTTGTAATGTAATATAAAGGGGAGATCACAATATAGGTTATATGGGGTAGGCATTTGCGTTCCACGAAATAAGATCTTGATATATCAGTCATATACTAAAATCCTTCAAGTAAAAAATCTATTTGTTGTGTGTAAAATGCAAGAGCCATGTTGATGATTGTAATGACGTTGATTTTTGGGTGAATTGGTTTCAGTAGAGGTTTTTTTTTGTGTCTCGTCACGGGTTAGGAAAGATTATTATCGAGATTAATCATTAAAGTGATGATGATGATGTGTGTTAAAGGAGAGAAAAAAACTTATTCAATTGTGTTAAATCACCATCTAAGAGTTCGGATAATTTTTCATGAGTGCGACTTTGAAAATTTTTTAAGATGTGTAAAAAGGATCAAAATAGATATTAAAAGGCCGGCGGATTATTTGGAGGATTTCAGGCTTAATTTTGATCGCATTAATGTTGAATTGAGGTGGAGGAAGATTAGTAAGGGCAAACAATCCAAGTCGATTGTAAAGCATCGAGCTTTTGTAACCGGTTTACGTGCTCGTGTATCGTCTCAATTGAAGGAATTTGGTCTCTCATAAAAGTTTCTCTCTTTATGCCTCTCTTTCCATTTTAATTAAATTGTCTTTGATACAGAAGAGGCGAGAATATATACATTTGTTCGAAATATTGTCGCTGGCTGAAAGAACGAGAGATCATTAGGAAGTGGCAAAGAGAGCGAGAGATAGATAGATATGATATTGATATAGCAGAAAATCGTTGAGCGGTTGTTGGAGGAACTTTCTTCGTGTTTTGCCTTAGTGTACTTGTACTTGACTACCGAAACATACCCCGTTAGGCTTACTTGTGTTTTATTTGCGAAATTGACTTTGGATATTAAATTCTTTTCTTTTTTTTCTGTATCAGTTCTTGTCATCGCTTTTGCTACTGATACTTCATTCAAATGTCGAAAATTACATTCACGTTTGGCTCTGCCCGTCTTCTTTTCTTGTTTCGGTTCTTCATGTTCTCCCGTTCTTGAATCGTAATCATATCTCAAGTACACACCAAATACTGGGTATTCTTCAGTTCGCAAGTGTCACCCCACGAATTGACGCCGCTTTGTTTCAACGCGATCAAATAGTATAACAAGATCGCCGAACCTATCACCCAAATCCACAATTCTTGATACTGTTATAGATGTAGAATGTGTATACGTATGTGGATAGATGGATAAGCGAGGTGTATGGAGGGGGGGGGATATACGTGTGTGATAGAGATTGCGGGGAATGGGATTTTTGATGGAATTGAACGGGACAGGCGAAAGGAGGGGGAAGGGTGAGGGTGAGAAGAAAAAATATACAATAAATAATTTAGGTTAATTATTTCCTTTCTTTTATTGAATTCTTTCAAAAATGAAAATCATAAAAATACAACAAAAAACCAAAAAAGATTTGTGTATCATAAATGTCTAGATTTGTATCAGAATGCTCTACAAAACAAACAGAAAAAAGAGTAACGTGTGCGTATATTTACATGTTGTTGTATGGTTTTATATGCTCGTATGTGAATGTTTAATGTGTTTTTGGGATTTAGGCGTAGTAGGTATGAATAAAACATATGCGTGTGTTTGTGTATAGAAGCGAAAAAAACAAGGGGGGTACCTCGCGCTGTTGTGGCTGCCGTCACGGCATCAAACTCAACATCCAACACTGGTGCCGGCGTCCGAGCTGAGCAAAGGACCCCCTCTGTCGATTCAGAGTGAAAAAAAAAAGTTCTCTCCACACCCCTCACCACCCTCAATAAGCAGTAGAAAAATCTGATCACCAACAAACCAACCAAACAACAACACCGATTTAATGGTACTCAATCCTGAGACCAAAGAAATCACAACGCAACACAACAACATCACACTACCAACCCAAAATTGTAACAACCTCTCACCCAACCCCAAAACAGATCTAACCTTTCATTGAAACTCTAATCTCGACCTGAACCCCAAACCCAAAAACTCCATCCACCATTCTTTTCCTCCCTCCTTCTACTTAATGTTTGCTGTTCTTGCCACTCTGGTTTGACCCATTCGTGACCTATAATCACTTTCACCATAATCATTATTATTGCTATTATCACTACTATCTCGCCTACTCACTTTGCGGGCAAAAGACATTCGTTTCAACGCCAAGGGACCACTATCCTTTTCTCCTTCGATTCGGAGTCCTGTCCCTGTCGGATTGAGCCGGATGTTCGCCTCATAAAAATTGGGACCAGAAGAGGTTTGACCGCCGTAGTCGGAGATTGTTTCGTCAGGTCCGACAAAAGATCGGGCTTTGGGGATGTACTTTTCCAGGTTAGCGTGTTCTGTGTTGGCAGAATGAATTGGAGAGTGACATCACTGTTATCTATATATGTCATGTGTATATAATAAACGCAGAAATGAGAGAAAAGCATTTCAAAATCGAATGTCTTTCCAAACTTTTTCATTTTCTTCTCTTTGTTTCGATTTCTTTTTGATTTTGATTTTGACTATTATACTTATTAGAATATTGTACATACCAATTAAGAATCTTTTTTTAAAAAAATTTCAACATCGACCATGAATTTATTATAGGAAAAAAGCAAAAAATGGTTTGAACGTTAGTCGAGATTGAAAATTGCAAGAAAAAAAAAATATATTGACTAGTACTAACTTTGACAATTCAGCCCAGCCTCCACCAACTCGAACCATGACCATTCGACTCCTGAGAATTCGACAATAGCAAAGCTTCGGGTCAACTTCACCAAAAAGATATTTTCCAGATTCACCTTCAACCATTGAAACTTTAATCTTCACAGGACATGAATTGACTATTCGTGCAACTTCAACATCAAGTGGATCATTCGATTTTGGTACATAGTGATTGACCGTATGTGGTATTAATCGTACGGGTGGTCGACTTGGAAAACCAGGTGTACCAGGAGTCGGACTGGGTGTTTGTCGTGCCGGTAAACCTGAAGGACTTGCCACTCGTGTAATCGGTCCTCGTGAACCTTTGGCGGTAATCAGAACTGGTGATGAAGATCGTGATGCCATCAGTGATGGGCTTGATTTCTTAAATGTGATACCTTTATTTTGCGTATTCCGTATTGAGATAGGTTTTCCCCGTTCACTTTTTCGCCCCAAGACCAATCGTTCCAATTCTTCTTTTTTTGCTGCAGCCTCGGCATTTAATTCTTTCCATTGTTCATTAAGTTTTCCTAACCGTTCCTCAACTCGCCAATCATCTTTGACAACTTCAGCAGCTTTTCTAGCTTCTTTCAATCTTTCAATTATCTTGGGTTTATAATAGCCGTGCTTGGTGTCAAGCTCAATCTTTCGTGATTGCAATTCAACAATTGGTAAAGTTGAGAGCGGTAAATTGTTTGTGGTCGATGACGCGTTCACCAGTACTTCCATCAAATCACCGATAAAAGTTTCAACTTCTTCTGCTTTGCCACCAAAGAAAGCAAGTTTACGAGCTTCTCGCAGTTCATTTCTTTTGTTCTCAATAAGGCTTGCAAGATTGGTCAAGTCTTCGGCAATCCCACCCCTTTGCTGTATAAAATTGGTACCTCCCTCACTCAAATTGCTAATCATGTAATCTAATGTGTCAATTTTTGCCTGCAGAATTTGGTCGACCTCAGCTTGTATTGCATTCAATTCCTTCTCTCCGACTTCAATATCTGGATTGGCCGGTAGTCTGACCATACTTTCACTATTTATATATGTATCAATGTTCAATACTCTCTCTTTTACTAGGCTTATTGCCGTCAAGATTTCTTTAATGTTTCGAGAAACTTCCTGGTTCTCTTTTGAAGCGTTCAGACTAGCTCGAGCAGATGCTAATAGTTGTTTAAGGCCATCCCAATCATTTAATATACGGTTCGTACGTTGTTTAATCGCCTCACTTATCCTGAGATTACCTTCATCGGAATCTTCAGCGTCAATTTCTGCATTTGAAGCTTTTGATACAACCATGTCCCCCATATCTCGGAATTCATCAACTTTCTGTTGGAAATTGCTAATTTTCTCTTCGAGAGGGGTAATCTCGGGGTCTTGATCAGCCAGAGTAATCGGCAGAATGTTCACTATGGCCGACTTACATTTCCATATCCAAGATTTAATATCATCAGCAGCTTTCGCGTGGGAATATACATTTCGAACAAGCTCCAGCTCAGTGCGTTCACGTGAGACCCCGTCAGAATATTGTTTTAGGGCGTCAGTTGCTTTTGCGAATATGTTAACGATACGATCCGTGTTAGCCATCTTGCGTTCAATGAGCTCATCGGCCTCACGTTTAAGATTTTCATTGATTAGGGTGTGATAATTTTTCAATTTTTCCTCACTAACAGTATATCCTTCGATGGAATCTTTGACAACCTTTGCTAACGCATTTGCTTCTAGGGAGTAATAAGCGCTATTGTTTAAATCTTGATGACGGGTTTGTACAAGATCGGTGCCTTCTTTGCAACCAGCAATGATACGATTTGCCTCGGCATGAAAAGCGGCCAAAGCTGAAGCATTGTGTGCAGCGGTAAGAGCGATTTGGAAAGAAGTTGTAAGGGAATTCAGACGTTTCAATGCGTTCGAGTGGTGTTCATCGAAATTAACACGATTTATTTGATCAATGACTTCTTCCGGTTTGTCAATAATCTGTGCTGATGCAACCAGAGTTTCCTGAATTAAAATAGTCGCCTTTTTAATTAAAGTGTCCAATTCGCTGACTTCTGTCGTTAATTTGTCGTAACCGATGCTTGCCAATTTATCAATCCGATCTTTTAATCCGTCCAGTATCTCGGATTCTACTTCGTAAAGTGAGTGGTGAAGTTTATGCCATTCCTCAACGGTGTCTATGAACGTTTTCATATAGGTGGTTGCTTTGTCAAGGTTGTCCCAGGCTGTGTTGAGCCTGGAGTGCGAGGTCATTATATCTTCTAATTCACGAATACCTTCTGGTGAAGCAATGTCTGTGAAGTCTGCACGGATACTTTCAAGATCAAGGAATTTTTGTCCTACTTGAATTTTAAAATTCTCAAATACATTTCTCAGATTATTCCAATTTTCATCGTTCTGGTCTTCTGACGTCCCAATCATTAGGCCGTATTTTTGTGCATCTTGAAATTGTGCAATTGAATCAATACACCATTGTTCTAGTTCATTGGCACGATCCATATATGCATTTGCAATTTGTGACGACCGATAAGCTTCTTCTTCGTCAATCTTTTGGCCCATTAATCTCTTCAAAGAAGCGATGCCATAGTTCACTTGTTTTAATAAATCCTCGAGAATTTTTGATTCTTTATCGGTGATGGCGCTTTGATTTTCTTTTAAACTTTCTTGCACATTGTCAAAAAGCTTTACCAATGAAAAGAGGTCACTTTGTTCTATGGAGTTCAAGCGAATTTGCCAGTCTTTGATGTCGACCTGAGAAATATTTTCTGGACGCATTTGCAACATAGCACTGGAGAGATCGTTTATCTTCACAGAAGTTTCCTGGGTCTTTTCTTTGAATTCAATCACATGGAGTGCCTGATCCAATATTTGTTTTGCTGCGGGAATAGTTGAATTAAGGACATTCCATAGAGCATCGATTTCTTGTTGCTTCTCGCGCGCCTTTTCCAAGTCCGCTTTGACATCATCGACGTCTTCTCCCCCTTGTTCAGCTTCAAAAGCCATCTCTTTGATAATACTGGAGACCAGACTCTTGGCAAATTCAACCGTACTATGGTAAGCTGTACGAGCTGCATCAACACCATCAACTTCTCCGATGAGATTATGAATTTGATCCTCGGATTGCTCTCCCAGGGTATCATCATTGTTGATGTCTTGAACAATTTTCAGTCTTGGTTGAATCCATCCGGCAACTTCCAGGGCTTGATTTAGATATGATTCCAACATATTCTTTCGATGTAAAATATTCTTTTTATTTAACAAATCATTAAGGCTATGGGCGAGGGATTTCAAGGATTCGTGTTGATCGTTGACCGCCTGACGAATCACCGAGTTGCAATCATCAGCACGACCAACTCGATCTTGGTCGTCTTGAACCGAGCAAACGGGATATTCCAATTTTCCGGAAACATCATTCCAGAGAGCTAGTACGCGATTTGCAAAATTTTCGACCTCCATTGAAATTGTGGTACGTTGTCCACCGGGTGAGTTGGGCTCTTTCTTCCAGAGTAGCTGTAAAATAAAAGAAATGTAGAATATTTATGAAATTTCTCATGTGATAATTGAAAGTTGGAAAATAATATATTTTTAACCTGCTGAATTTCTGGTGCATCATTTTTCAACGACGACACATCTTTCATGTAATTATCAACTACTTCTCGTTGTCGAATTATGTCTCTTGCGAATCCACCAAGCGGTTCCAACCCGTTCACTAGATCGTTAAGAGTTTTATAGAGGTTTTGAACGTGCTCCGGAACATCTTTATTTGATCCTTCCATCCCGGATTTATAATCATTAAATTTCTTATTAATTGGACCCAGGGTTTCTTCCTGAAATTTGGCCATCCTTTCTTTGATGCCGTCCAGTTCGGACAAAAGTTTAACCTGTGTTTCTTCGATGGACTGGCCTTCAAGGGTTTTTTGGTTAAATTCCCAGGTGGCTTTATTAAAAATGAATTTATCAAGATCGCTTTCAATAATTTTCGCCCTTTTCAAAACCTCCCCAAGTTCTACAGCTAGGGTATTTGTGTTCTGGTAAGACTTGAGCAAATCATCCAATTCTTCTGATAATGCATCGAGAGTTGTGAGTTTCTCGTCAATGACCTTAAACGGGGTGAAGAGATCAGTTGTAAATTTAGTGAAACCTTAAATTTAGAAAAAATCTAGCGATGCTCAAAATGCAAAAAAAAGAACCTGGTTGATCGGCTTATTTAAATTTTCAGATGCTTGGGTGTCGAGGGGATGTACGATTTTAGAGGCATAAACTGATTTCAGGTCTTCTAATTTGTCCTTGAAAGCTTGAAGCTTTTCAACAAACCCGGAATCTGGGTACCCATTTTTTGCCGCAACTGTCAATTCTGAGCCAAGAGCTTCGCCTTGAATTTGCACGAGGGCGGCTTGCTCGAGGAACAGGTCAACAGCATCACGTTGTGCTAGCACTTGTTTGGCCAACTTTATTCGATCCAAGATATCTGCGAATTTTTGATTCAATGAAATTTGTCGTGTTGTCAAATATTCTGGGGTTTCTTTCGAGAGAAGGGTCTTAATTGTAGAAGTCATATCGTTGAAAGTTGATTTGGTAATGGCGAGAGAATTTTCTTCAAATTGGGACACTTTTTCTTCCAGATCAGCGAAAACTTTTTTCAAGTCGATATCCAGAATTATTGTTTCTGGTGACCATCGTGCTTGATTGGTAATGAAATCGTTTACCCGGTTATTTAAATCATCAAGCAGATTGAATGATGGTGTGAATTGTTCTTCCCATTTGACACGAGCCTCCAGAACAGATAAATGTAATTGTCGTGCAGAGGACAAAGATTGCAAATCGGAAAATTCCTTGTTCATACTGTCCAATGCTTCACGAAGAGGAACTTGATCGACACTGGAACAATGAGCCTTCACTATATCTTCGAGTAGGATTTCAAGATCTCGACGAAGTTTGCTTACATCCTCAACATCTACTCTCGCATGTTCTTCCAAGAATTCCTCATGCTCTTTTTGCATCTTTTGAACTTGATCTTCCTTCCACGGACACTCCTCATCTAACGGATCCACTTGACGATCGTTCAGAATTTGCAAACGTCCTGATATCCATTCTTGAATTCGAGCTGAATCTTTGAGACAATCATTCGAGCGTTCCTGAAGGGCCAATGATGACAAATATTTCGCAAGCAATTTATCAATTGTGTCACTAAGTTCTTTTAATGTTGAGTATCGTTCACCGACCGCATCTTCGATCACTGAATTCTCTGTGTGATCAACTTGTTCCATGATCGGACTAGTTGGATACGGCACCTTTGATCCTGAATTTTCCCACAGCGATTCGATCCCGTCGTTGAATTCCTTGATTTTGAAATCAAGGCTGCTAGATCCAGAGCGCACGTTTACTTCGGCCTCAACTAAGCTTTCCCGAATTCTGGCTCCAACCAAGTCAAGACGTGAAGCCTCCGTCATGAAATCAACGAGTGCAGCTCTTTGAGACAAAAGATCTCGACCGTAAAGTACCTGATCTTTTAATTTTCTGACATTTGTTTCAAGTTGTGCTTGACGATTCTCAATATCTGTTCGACGTTCCTTTTCGGATAGTTTTTCACTGGCATTGATGAAAGCCTCAAAGTTTGTTTGATTTTGGGGAATTTCATTGGATAATTGAGATTGAACTTTTCCTTCAATCAATGTAAATTCAATGTCAAGAGGCTCGATCGTTGATTTTTCTTCAGGTGTGTCTAGCCTCCAGGCGGCCTTCTCTGTAATAAATTCTCGAGTCTCCCGTATAGCGTCTTCGATCCGATCCGAAGATTTCTGATACGAATCCTCCCATGTGACCCGTTTATCGACCGCCTCAACTTCATTTGTTTCGATACTGAGCAGATTTTGAAGGTTGGCGAGATTCTCGTTGAGAGTTTCCAGGGCAGTTGTGAGCGGGATAGTGTCGATATTTTTTGCATTGGCGTCTTCGATAGCTTCAAGTAAACTTGCACTCTTTTCACGAAGATCATTAACTTGATCAATTTCGAATGTTTTCACTTCGTTGATAAATTGTTCATTTTCCCGTCTCAGGTTTACGACATCATCAGGTTTCAAATTTAACACCTGGGCAAAAATGTCAATATGACGTAATTCAACCTTGGAAATTTTGTCGGTGACCCAATCATCAAACACCTTTGCTTTCTCTTCGCATTCTTTGGCTTTGCGGTAAAGTCCAATGGAACGTTGGAAATCCATGAGTAGCTCATCCAGGTTGTCACTGAGAGCTTGCAGTGATGCTTCCTTTTGTTGAAGCGCCTCTTTTACTGTCAGATTAAAGTGGACATCATCCGAATTTTTGACGTTTTCATCTGCCTCCTCTTGTGAAATTTTATTGTCCTCTTTGTTACGTGCTGGATAATGAACGGCCTCGGTAAGTTCGACCCAAGCTTTTTGAATCTGACCCTTGTACAACGCAATCGATTCAATAAATGCGGTATCATCGTCCTTGTACTCGATCAAGATCGTCCCAAGGGCACTTTGTAAATTGACTCCAACCTGATTTCCAAAATCTTCAGCGGCTTGAGCTTTTTTCATGTAATCAACCACGGTTTCTTGCTGTTTTATCACTTCTACTACATAGAAGGATAAATCTTCAAGGGCCGAAGTTTTATCCTCCAAATTTTTTTGCCGTGAATGAATGTGGTCCGGGGCGGTCTCGGTCTCGGGTAAAATGTTGAAAATATCACAGAGACCATTGAAGGAATCCTGCGTTCTCTTTAAAAAATTGCCTCTAAAATTAGAAAGGTTCGATTGAAATGCAGTGAGCCAACCGATCAAAGTCTCCTTTGGGATTTGATTTTCTGTTTTCCATCGAGCCTGATCAAGTAGAAATTGTTCAGCCTCTAAGGTGGCCGAATCAATCCATTCGTTAGCATCAGAATGTGCTTCCTCCCATTCGATACGTTTATCAAGGACAATGAGCGTTTTTCCATGGGCATCAATCTCTCCATGTAATTCGTCAAGTTGTTGCTTGAGTTTAGTTATCATACTATCAAGTTCATCGGTATTTACACATTTTGTCCCGATAATTTTAATTTCTTGAACTAAATCGGAGACTTCTTTTTGAAGTGTCATCAAGTCTTGTGCCTCGAAATTGCCCACCACTGTCAAAAGTTCAGAATTCTCCAACATAAAAGTTTCCGAATCCAATTTGTTGAAGGAGCATTTTTTGGCGAAAACGTCCACCTTTCTCTTTTGTAAAAGAGCATCCTGTTCGGCCATCCATTTTGCCAATCGAGCGGCTTCCTGCTTGTACTCTTCGGCCATTTTTACAAAACGCAGCGCAGCTTGATACGCTTTGAGAGCTTCCTCGACTTCTTGGTATAGTTCCTTCATCTTTCCATAATATGATTCTAAGCCTTCACGTACTGTAGAATTCTCAGATGGATCATGACGATCATGATCCGGATATATTACTCTTGATCCTTTGGTGGCCCATAAGTTCTCGATCCGATTTTTAAGCTCCTGAACCCGTGCAATAAATTGTTGTTCAATGGAGCCACCACGAGGCTGAGATTCTTCCTTAATCAAGTCATCCTTTAGACGAATTCCATCTTGATGATTCAAGGTAGCGGCTTGGACGTAATCCAAAATTTCTTTTCGTTGTGAAACTACCCTTCTCGAAAACGTGTAATAATTTTCCAAGTCAATGAAATTTACTTCCTCAAGATTTTCTTGTCTAGCGAGCAGATGCTCAGGAACATTGCTTAGAGAAACCATCTCATCTATAGTATCTCCTGAAGGCAGTATGACATTCTTGTAATCCGCAATCTTATCATAAATGTCCTCCAATTCTATCATAACATCATCTTGATCGGGTTGGGGTGCAGGCACAGGCCAACCATCTTCGGTGACGGAAGCCGGAGGCTTCCATCTGCCCCTGTTCACGATGAATTCCCTAGTTTCTTCAATAAGTGACAACCATGCATTCATGGCAATTTCGAATTCGCGTTCCCATTGAACTCGCAATGCCAATAAAGCAAGCTCGTTTTCACGTTTTTTAAGCATATTAATTAATTGATCGAGAATCTTCAATGTTTGAAAGATGGCGGCGATCGTTAAAGTATCCGCGGGAGACAAATGTTTTTGTTCCATATCTCTTCCGTGAGCACGAAGACGAGCCATATCACCCGCATCAAATCTTTCAATTTCTTTCTCCAACTCTTCGTGTTCCTTTTGCCAAACTTCAACTTGATCCTGCGTTGCCGGGATATCGTTTTCCTGAAAAACATCGACTTGTTCCACGTTCTTCAAGATCTCAATACGTTCTTCGAGCCATATTTGGATACGTTCGGCTTCTTTAAACCAAATTCTGACTTCTTCAATCCAATCTTGAACCTTTCGATAATAGGATTGATATTCTTTATATTTTTCCACATAGCTCTGATCTTGGGCATCGGGTGAAAGTAAGTGTCGGTGTGAGGTCTCGAGGGCTTCAAACAATTTTGCTGCCTCTACCATATGTTGATCCAGATCTTGAATTGAGGCGTCAGTTGTGGTAGTTTGGTCTTTGGTCATTTTACTCTTTACGCTATCCAGCTCATCACGAATTCTTTTAATTCCTTTTGCAAATTCTCTTCCCTCTTTGATCATCGCGAGGTCATATTTTCGATCTTCCATTAACTTTTTAACTTGGGTATAAGAGGCTTCTAGTTGCTTTGTACGATCTTCCGCTTCCTGACCTCGAATCCTTTTGGCTCGGTCGCTTGTCACCCAGAATTCTACCCAGAGTCTTTGCCCGAAAGACACCAATTCGGATTCGATCGAGCCATAAGTTTCACTTAGATCTGCAACATGATCATCGTTACATGTTAAACCATGCATACGTTCCGGTTCCTCGTTCTCGGAGTTGGTGTCCATCATGTAGGTGGGTGGTGAAGCGAGTCTTAATTGAAGAGATTCAAGACGACCGGTAACCTGAATTGATAATCGATCAAATTCGGAGGCCGATGAAGTAGGTGAACTTGGACTAGAGGGACTTAAATAAGCAGCCATTTGAAGTCTACCTTGGGCGATAACAGTTCTTATACTTTGAATAGTAAGCAATAATTTCTCATGTTTCTGACGAAGAGCTTTTGCAAGCGCAGTTTCTTCGGACGGAAGTTCTTTCTCAAGTTCCATGATTGCCTTTTCAACCTCATTTATATCGCCAGCCACTAAATCAGCATCATCATATTCACGTATCAATTTACGAATGGTTTGCATGTTGGTTCGCATCGTTTGCATAGCTTTGAGAAGGTGAATGAGATTCAAATATTTTTCGGGGGTGGTCTGTGATAAAAGGAGCGTGGTGAATTGGGTCAATTTGTTGAGACGTTCATTCAAGGTTTTTCGTTGTTTCTGCATTAATTGTGCAACGGTTTGATCTTCTTGATCGTCAGAATCTTTGATGCTTTCAATGAATTCTTCAGATTTTTTCAGAAGCTCGTCGATCTTTTCTTGTCGAAATTTTTCGGCATCAGCCGCGATATTTTCAATCAATTTTCGCCTAATTTCAACCAAATTATGGATATTTTGCTCCTCCTCGACCCAAGCATCTTTATTTATAAAATCTGGGACCTCTAATTGTTTGGCACGATGCAAGGTTTCTGAGATCCATTTGTCGGCCTCATTGCCACTACCAAACCATCTTCCGATTCGACGATCATGAGCCAATATTTCTTTAGTCTTTGAAATTTTTGTTTTTAACGTGAGATGGGTGTCATTGATTTCATCAATACGTTTGGCTAAATCGGGGGGTGCACGAAATCTTGGATGTCTATATAGTTGATCAAATTCGTTCACTTTCTCAATCACATCGTGAACCAGTTCTTCCACGGCAATCACCTTGGTGTACCACTCGTCTAATAACGAAGATGAGAATACAATACCGGTAACCGTGATATCACCATTGTTGGATGATGTTTCTGATCTGTCCCCGGGAGCGATTTCACCGTCGTTGTGAGATTTATTACGAGATTCCAGTACACCCTCTAACATCGCTTCCACTTTTTTCACATCAAAATCCATTTTATCTATTTTTGAGGCCAAATCGAGCATCCAATCAAACTCTTGCAATTTGAGCTTACCAGCTTTTACCCTGCCTTTGTAGGATTCCCACAATAAATCTATGGAATTTACAATGTCTTTGAGAGTATTACTGTTATTATTATTATTATTATTATTATTAGTAGTAGTAGTAGTAGTGGTGGTGGTAGTAGTAGTAGTAGTAGTAAGAATGTTATTAGTAATTTTGTTTGTACTGTTATCCTCCAAGAGTTCCTGACCCTGTTTTATTAGTTGTTTTTGCTCTGAATTTTTACTTCTTATTTCAGCGTCGATAGTGTTAAGAGCATCGTGGTCGATATGATTGGTTGAGGTGTTAGGAAATATAGGGAATTTGGAAGATTGTGCTGCCATCCATGACAAGAAAGATTTTACAGCTTTCAAGTATTCTCCGAGAGGGCCTCCGTCCGAGCTAAGTGTTAAGTTTTCAAGTTTTCTCAGCGTTTCTTCAAATACCTTTTTTTGCTCTATTAGCTCCTCGTCTACTGATGGCTCTTGTGGTTGTTGAGGTTGTTGTTGTTGTTGTTGTTCTTGTAGGGAATCTCCAATTTCTTGGATTTCGGGCCATTCTGAGTTTAACGTTTCTTCTTCCATAGTGGGGTTGAAACTTTTTATCAAAGAAATCTCTATTTGTTATGAAGTTCTGTTTTTGCAGACAAGCTGAGTGTGAATTGATAAATAATAATAAAAATGGAAAAATGAAAACGCAGATGATAGATAGATAGACAGACAGGGAGCGAAAGATCTGAAGAGCAAAAGGTTGAACTGACAGACGGCGCCACCAACACTAGTCAAAGAGTTATCGTGGCTTGAAAGAAGTTTAAACAACCACTCTCGAAGAAGAGATGAATGAAATAACTTTGGGAAGTGTTTTTTTCCTACTACTACTAAAAAGTATATTAAATACCGAGAGAGACTATTGATTTTTGGAAAGTTTGTATCGCGCAACTTACGCCAAAGAAGCTTTATGATTGATGACACAGCGTATGGTATATGTGTGTGTTGTGTGTGCGTGTGAGTGAAGTGTCCAGGGGTCTCAAGAATTCTGTAAGAACGCTGTGCCACAACAGAAAGATTTACCATACACTTGTACACATATAACCCAAGAACTAGTAGTGCTATTAGCAAAAGTGATGATAGAAATATTGAAAAGTAACAATTTGTATAATTATAATAATAATAATAATAATAATAATAATAATAATAATAATGATGACAATAGTAATACTAATTATAATAATAATAATAATAATAATAATAATAATAATAATAAAGTATAAAAGTTTTTCATTATGATTATTTAAACACGGGTACACTGTTTAATTATTTTCTTGAAATCACGTTCTCTATACGAATAATAATAATAATAATAATAATAATAATAATAATAATAATAAGTTTAAATCTCTAAAGCCGCATGAATTTTGAATCAGAGAATCACAGTTCCGTGAATGAATCATGATCAAGAAGAAACATAATGACATCAAAAATTATTAGCATGAACATCAAACAACAACATTATCATCATCATGATCATTATAATAATCATCGGGGGAGCCAAATTCTCATTTACTTCAATGTTTGATATGAGCGAATTTTTTCAAACAGTATTTCGGGTTTGACCTCTGGGGAAAAAAATAAAGGTAAATTTTTGTGAAACAATGGCTTATGATCCTAATTAAAATCTTTAACAATGGAAACAATGGTCAGGGATCGAGACATGATAGATCAATCCCTTTTTTGATCATTTAATTCATTGATTGATTGATTGATTGATTTGATTGATTGATTTGATTCATTCATTCATTCATTAATTAATTAATTCATTCATTCGATAGTAGTACAACCAAGATTTGAAATTTTGGGAATTTTTTATTTGTATCATTAATAAAAAGAATGAAAGAATGAATATTGCTGCATTAGATTTTTATTAGATTCCCAAGGAGAAAAAATGATGGTTTTTCATATTCCGAAAACCAAACAAAGCAATAAAAAGGAATTTGAATGTGAATATTTGAATTTTTTTGATTTTCCATTTTCTCAATTTTGTTTCGATTGTAGTCATTTGGTATTCAAATATAGGATTTTTCAATCGATGTATGCGTAATATCTGATAAAGTTACATTCCCCTTATAAAAGGTGAAAAACAGTTGCCGAAAAATTTTTTTTTTTTTTTCGACAATGGCTATTTTTTTTCCCCATTTGAAAATTAATAGGTATAGGAATAACCACCATAACACACAAAACTCTTACCCATAGCAGATAGAAAGGGTGGGCGATATTATAATAATAATAATAATAATAATAATAATAATAATAATAATAATAATAATAATAATAATAAACATTAACATTTTCCTATTTTTTTTTTGGAAATGAGAATTGTAATCTAACTTTCTTGTCTTGGCTTTGTTTCAAGGAGAAATGAATGTGAAATCTTTTTCAAGACAGAAACTTGTATTTTTTTTTTGGGAACGAAATCCCGTTTCAGGTTTACCTAATTTCTCTGGCAACAATATGTGAAACTTACATGCATCGAGATACACTTTAATTATTTGAACATGATCATTGATACCCATCTTTGGTCTATGAAATCAGAGGAATCGAAACCTATGAGCTATTGTGAAAGAGGGAAAAAAATTCACTTTTGGTATCCGTATCGGTATCGGTATCGGTATTGGTATTGGTATCGGTATCGATATTGGTATTGGTATCGGTGTTGGTATTTGGTATCGATATATTCTGAAAGGTCAGTTTTAGCTTTTTTCATTTCAAACTTTTTTTTTCTAAAGAAACAAAAATATTTCTCTACTATGATCAAAAATGTTAACACCGAAATAAAAAAAGTTAAAAGATATAAACTTTTGGATCACTAGAAAAATAAATACACTCTAAATATCCATTCAATTACATAATTATTAACAGCAAAGCAGATCAATATTGTTTTATAAAATACATGTATAACGACATTGCAGTGGATGACATCAGATGACATCTTGTTCATTAAAAAGGGCAATTGAACGTATGATAGCAGGCAACATGTTATTCTTTTCGTGATTATAAAAATATCAACATGCTCCCCAATTTTTTTCTACATATCAAGTTAATAATTTAATAAAACTGTGTGATTCAATTGCTATCTAAATACATTCATATATACATGTTCCATATTAGAATCATTTTCTATACATAATCAGCCACCTTATTTAAGTAAAATATTTTTTAATTTAATATATAAAAAAATTTTTTACTAATTTAAAATTTATTAATAATTTTGAAAATAAATATATTATTAATTATAACAAAAATCAACTATTATTTTTTCTGTAGTAGATAATTTAAAAAGTCTTTTTAATTGTAAAAACAAATAAAAAAGATATTATTAAAAATGTTTTTCTTAAATATTTCTGAATTTAAACATATTTTTAGTTAAAAAAAAAATTTTTAAAATAATATACCAATTATTATTATTACTATTATTATTATTATTATTATTATTATTATTATTGTTATTGTTATTGTTATTGTTATTGTTATTATTATTTTCATAAAAATTTTAAAAATTTTAATAACAAATTAATAAATAATTATTTTAAACAATATAATTATAAAAATAAAATAAATTGTATTTTAATATATATATATTTGTTTAATTATATTATATTATTATAAAATTTTAATAATTAAAACAATAAAATAAAAATTATTAATTTTAATAATACTTAAAAAATAATTATTTATTATTAAAATTTTTAAACAAATAGTTTTTACTTTAGTGTTTAATATTTTTTATATAAAAAAAAACGCTACATACGAAATAATTTATATAAAAACTACTTATAACATGACAATTAAGTTTTATAATATTTATTTACTTTTTGATAATTAATTTTTTTATCCAACTCTTGAGAAAAATACTACTACATTAATTATAGTTAATGTTATAGTCAATATTATATTCATTATAAACAATAGAAAAGATGTAGTTTACCAAGCTAATTAACTTTAACTTTTAAATATTATTGAAATTTTATAAAATTGTTATGTTTTTTTTTATCCTTAATTATACTTTTTTTTTTTAATAATGAACTGGCAACATATACCGTAATTACAAAATTAGAACAAGTAATAAATATGTTCTATGGTTTCGATAATATTCAAAGCTTTACGATATTATTCCCATAATGCTCGATATAAACTTTAAACTATATTTAAAATTTAATTTGATTTGATTCCATGTTAAAAATACATTACAACCGGTAAAATCTCAGGAGATGAGTTAAAAAGCATATAAATAATATATATAAAAAATTCGAATATTTCTTTATTTAACATAAAAATTATGTTTTTTATCCAATTTTACATTTTATTAATTATATTAATTATATTAATTTTATAATTATATTAATTAATAAAAAATAAAATTAAACAGAAAATTAAGTCAACTATTATTTATTTAATTGGTTATATGTAAGAAATTTGGTCATAATCTAAACAATTAAACTTATTAAAATAATTTTTTTAAATTAACAATATGTTTATATTTTTTTTTTATTGGTAGTACCATTTTTTGAATATATAAATTTCAACTTATAATTTCAAAATATTTTAATTTTAATTAAATGTAATCAAAAATATTTTTATGCTTTAAAAAGAAAAATTTTATAAAATTTTAAATATAAATGTAAAAAACTCTTTAACACATATTTTATGATTTAAAACCTAGTGTTTTTTTTTATTTTTAATTGTAAAAATACTAACAATAATTATTTTATTAACAACGACCAAATAAATATTATTATTATAAGTTTAAGTGACTAATTATGTGTAAACAATGCACAAGCTTTATTTATTATAAAATTTTTTGGTTTTTTATAAGTAAATAGTAATTATACTTTATAATAACAAAACAATATATATATATAAAATTAAAAAATAATAATAATTTAATTTATCTTATAATAAAATATTATAAAACAAATAATAACTAGTTTTTTTACATAATTAAAAATAATATTTGAAATATATTTGAAATTTCTCCTTCAGATTAGAATTAATATTTTAAAATTATTAAATTAAATTAAATTTTTATTCCTTGTATAATTGTTTTATCTATAAAACAAACCAAATTTTTAAATTAAATAATAATAATAATAATAATAATAATAATAATAATAATAATATTGTGTTCTTAAACGACTTTTTGTAAAATTATTTGATTTTAATAAAAAAAAAATATTTGATAATTGGGACTAAATGACAAATCTATCAACTTTTTTTAACCGTGTGATTTCTCTGTATTACGGAAGACCCATGTTACTGTACTGATCTCAAGTGTCTCGTCCAATTACACACATGGCGAAAGGTCAAGTGATATACCACCAATTGTTCAGTATACAAAGTTCATTTCATTAGACTAAATTTAAATAAACCTCTTGTTCCTTGATTTCCTCAAGCATAACCTCAATGAACTTGTCAAAGCCTTCTTCTTCGTCTTCTACTGCTGATGCCCCTGGTTTACTCTATGCTGGCTTTAATCAAGACTTTGGGTGTTTTGCAGCGGGTTTGGACAGTGGTTTCCGAATATATAACTGTGATCCTTTAAAACAGAAAATGCAAAAAGGTACTCCAACTAAATTTTTCATATTTCGCTTTGCTTGTGTCTTTCCAAGTATTTTTTACGAGATAATGTTGATTTTAGTGCCTTTTTTACCCTTTGTTCTTTTCGTTGGCCGTAGACTTTGACGACGGGGGGATTTCCGTTGTTGAAATGCTATTTCGATGTAACTATCTTGCGTTGGTCGGCGGGGGTAAAAATCCGAAATACCCGCCTAATAAAGTCATCATATGGGATGATTTAAAGAACAAATCTATTGTAGAACTGGAATTTCGTAGTGAAGTTAAAAATGTAAAGCTACGACGAGATAGGTTGCTGATTTGATTACTTTTGTCTATCTTTACAATTATGGTCGATAAATTCTATTTATTTACTGATCAATCATTATACAAATATTTATTTAATTTGGATCAGGATTGTAGTAGTGCTTTCGAACAAAGTTCATGTATATCATTTTAGTATATCCCCTCAAAAACTTCACACCTTTGAGACGATCGACAATGAGAAAGGTCATTCATAATTTTTATCATGAGACCTTTTTTTCCAACATTTTGTTTTTAATCTCATCGCTTTCAATCACTAAAGGTCTGGTTGCTCTTTCCTCATCGGTAAAACATGCTATTCTGGCATTTCCTGGTCCTCAAAAGGGACATGTTCAAATTGTTGATTTGAACACATTTCATACTACCACTGCTATCACAAATAATGATGATGGCCACGTCACTGAAAGTTTACCAGTAACTTCGGGGCCTTCATCACATCCAAATAATAGGCATTCAATATCTTCACCTGGATATCCAGACTCACAATCTTCTAGAGCGGAACGACCTGAGCGAAAATCGAAAAAATCCAGCTTGAACAAGATAAAACCACAGTCTGGCTCCTCTGGAAGCACAACTGTGATGGCACCAAATGTTAGCATAATTCCTGCCCACACAGCAAAGCTAAGTTGTCTGGCGGTAAATCAGGATGGTAGCAAATGTGCTAGTGCTAGCGAGAAGGTACCTCCATAGGCTCGAGATTAACTCAAAAGTATCCAACTAGACTAACAAAGATTGTTTCCAAAAATTAGGGAACACTGATAAGAGTCTTTGAGACATCTACCGGAAAATTGTTGAATGAATTAAGAAGAGGTGTGGACCGTGCAGAGATTTACAGGTTAGAGTTTGATGGAGCTGAAAATTCGGGAAACCTTATTTTCTTATAACTTTTGGAAATATCTTTTTCATTGCTTTGGGGATTAATAGCATCGCATTTAATCACGACTCAACTCGACTTTGTGTATCTTCAGACAAAGGAACGGTCCACATTTTCAATTTGGATCCTATACTGCGGAATAGTAATAGCACTAATTATTCTGATAATAATAATGGAGGGCCTTATTATGGGGAAATTTTGCAGTGAGTGGTGAACTTTATTTTGATTTCCACTTAAACTATAACACCAATTTATTTGGTCATTATTTTCAGTAACCCAATGAAAGTACCACCTTCAAGTGGTAATCGACACTCTAGGTAAATGTTTCGCACAATTTTAATAAATTCTTAATTTGATTTCATAACTAAGTTTACTTCAATATTATTTAAATTCTTTGCTAATAAAGTTTTCTCATTTAATTTAATAAAAGCTTGTCTTTTATGAAAGATCTCTTGCCAAAGTATTTTTCTTCGGAATGGTCTTTCGCACATTTCAAGGTCATGGGTGATTGTCGATGTATTTGTGGATTTGGACAGGAGCGTAATGCCGTCATTGGTCAGTCAATATTTGGTGGTTGAAATTATTTGTTTCAAAAGTTTCTAATTTAATATTCTTATTATAGTGATTTGCGCTGATGGAAGCTGCTATAAATTTTTGATCGATCCTCAAAAAGGTGGAGAGTGCGTACGAGATAATTACCAAAATTTTTTAAATGACCAAGACGATTGAATAGGATGTGCGGAATGTTGGGAATACTAGGCAGATTTACAATTTGAATATTTGTATTGGACAATGATTGTGAATTTGGAATCTGCTAAATTTACTTCAAGAAAGTGAACCATTTTTACCTATTCTATTTTCGAGGACCAATCTATAGATTTTTATAGATGTGGTTTTATATTACCATTTCTCACATTTGATTATAATAGTACAAATTTGTAATTTATACCCCTTTATTTACCATTTTTCTTTGCTTTGCTTTTATATACTTGCATTTTGAACATTAATTTTACTTTTATATGAATAAATAATTTTCTTGTTTTGTCAATTGATTTCTAAAAATGCCTATGTGAATCTTAAAACTTTGCTGGAAGAGTTGATTGTTAAACCGATTGATTAGAAGGTGCCAAAATTCTATTAAACTTATGGAAAAATTTAGTTCTTTATTCTTTTTATTTTTTTCAAACCTGTATTGCCCCATTTTCGTTCGATTTTAGGTGACTCGAGGGGATTTTGATATGGTCTCCTTTATTTTATCTTTACACACTATTTCAGATGCGGCAGGTCATAGTCTTGGATTTAAATTCAATACAATTATTACACTTTACATTTCGTATTCAAGAGCGAAGCCAAACCAAAATTCTTCATTTAGTAGTTTGATCGTAATATTTACTGTGTTAAATGAAAGGAAAAAAAAAACACAACTATGAAAGGATTGATTTCAAATTTAAGAGTTCAGAATAGGATTTTTATTAGAAAAAGTGAAAAGACCTTTAAGGAAAAAAAAAGCCAAATTTCCAGGTTTGGCATAGATTTAAATTTTTAAAAAAGTTGGGGGGGGGGGGGGTTTTTTTTTTTTAAAAAA
>JAAOMT010000058.1:67558-81122 GCA_016748015.1 Geosiphon pyriformis | reverse complement strand
TTTTTTTTTTTTACACAGCTTTTTAAAATTATTGACATGAAAAAAAATAAAAAAAAATAAATAATTCATAAAAATTTTAATATTCAAAGTTTCTTTTAGTAATATATGTAATAAATATTTCTTATAATAATCCTAAATATATATATATATATGTACTTTAAATTAATTAAAATTAAAATAAAGATAAAATTGTAAATATAATATGTATAAATTGTATAGCACGCGTTTTTTAAAAAAAAAAAAAAAAAAAAAAGATAAAGAAACTGAGCATGAATCTTAATAGTATGATGCAATGACTTATGTGAGCGAAAGAAAGATGATGTACTTGTCCTTGTTGTCTCTGTGTATTACGTTTAATCATTTCATCTCTTCTGATCGGAAATAACCTAGATTTAATAGCTAATTTTCATTTATCATAATCTTCGTTATTGACAAGTGAGAATTTAATGATAAATTCTTTATTGCTGAAAATATTTATTTGATGCTTTTAATTTTTTTAAAATTTCAAATGTTATCAAATGCTATAAAAAATATTTAAATATTATCATTTTCAATTTTTCATGATGAATTTTCCAGGACTCTGGTTTTTCACCCAAGTAACTTTTGTATCCTATGATGTCGCAAACTCAATTCACCCCATTGCCTAATTCTAAATCTTAATGGCTCAATATTACTCTTTCCTTTGATTACGGTTTTATGGAATTTTACAAGTTCTGCCAAATGTCCCGTACGCAAGTGCAATTTATCAAGATGGTCAAAGATCTTAGAATCAGGTGACACTTTTAAACATTCCATCAATCGATAAATTTCCATACCCTGCTTGAATCGTCTCTTAATCGCCACTCCTCTCATCAAATCAGTGAAGATAACCAAGGTTGGTAAGATATCTTGCTCCAACATCTCATTTAGAATATCAATCGCTTGATCTATTTGAAGATGGCGACAAAGTCCCGTGATTAACTTTTCGAAATATTGAATTGGGACGGTTTGATTCGTTCCAAGTATTGTTTTAAAGGCGCGATAACTGACTTGATATTCGGAGATAGAGGTGGCGAACGAGAACATTCTCTCAAAGATTTCAAGATTATTTATTTTGCCTTTAGCTACCAATCGATCATAAGATATCCACGCAAGTGGGGATTTTGTAGAAAATACAAGTTGCCCAAGGAGAGGTTCCATAAATTGGGGCTCTATAGTGCCGCTTTTCAGATCCATTAGTTGTAGAACTGCCATGGCCAAAGGAAAAGACCACCTATCACTATATGCATTTACAAGAATATTATATCGGTATTTGTTTGGTTGAATCATCTCTTTTGATAGCTCTTTGACCGCTTCACATAAAACTTGTTGCGGTCTTGATGTCAAATCACCTGGTCTCTTATTATTAAACAACATTATCTCCCGAAAAGTAAGATTTTCTGGCACAAAATTCTCGGCTTTCATTTCTTCGTAAACTTCCAAGGCCTTTCCCATATCAATATACTCTGAAGCTTTCATGGTGAGGATAATAGATAATAAATATCGATCATGGACTTTATTTTTCTCGATCATCATCTTATAAAAATTGGAAGCACCAGTAACATCGCGATTGAGAAGATGTGATATAATCAAGGTTGTAAAAATATATTTACTAGGTGTTATACCTTGTTTACACATTTTGTGGTATAATAGTATAGCGACACTAAGCTTTGGTTCTTGGCAGTATCCATTTATCAAAGAGGCAAAGGAATTTATATTTGGTATTGCCCAATTTCTTTTCCCCTCCTTAAGAAGCGCAAAACCTTTTCTCCATTTCCTGTGTCTGACGGCAGCGTCAATGACGATCGCATACAACTTTCCACTAGGTACACCACCTGACAAATAGAAATTATTAAGCGTTCTATACGCGCCGGCATAATTGTTATTCTTTCGATATAAATCAGCCAATGTTCCAAATCCTTCAGAATTTATACTAGTATTGGTATCCAAAATTGCATCAAAAACCTTTTGCCCGCTTTCAAGATCGTACGAATTGCCATAAATTAGCATTAACTCTGGAACTCTTTTTTTATCAACTTTAATTCCCGCACCATCCATTTTTTTAATCAAATTAACTATAGCATCTGTTTTGCCTTCATTCGCATGCTTTTTCAAGAGAGCATGATACAACTTGGAAATTAATGTGGCATGTTTTGAATTTTTTAAATCTTTAAAAAATTGAACTAGCCACTCAACGTTCCAATGAGTAGAATTTTCCCACAAAATTCTAGAGAGTAAATGGACCTGCCAGAATTTCATGTATTTTAACAAGTTCATACGTAATATTGATTGGATTATATTCCAGGCAGCGCGCGGTCTATTTTTTAACTGAAGACTGGCCATAAGGAGATCGATACATTTTCTCTTGCTGCCCAAGTTCAAAAATCTTGTTTGCAAATCAAATTTCTCAATTCTAATTGCAAAAACTGGCCTATCACACCGGAAAATTTCTGATTTATGTATGGAATAACGTCCCGGTGTTGATTTCTTCGAGAGGGCTTTGTGAGAGGAGTTCTTGTAAACCCGGACTTTAGTTTTTGATAGAGGATCTTCTCCCCTTCTTTTTTCAGTTTTCATTATAGTTCGGCTCTGCAGACTGATATCAGACTGACTCGTTGCATCTCGACCGATTAGAATATCTTGCTTTTGAATTGGAGCCTCACCTCTTAACCCAAGTTGAACCTGGGAATCATGATCGGGTTCTATATATTTCTCATATTTCAATCGGTTCAAGACTTTTTCTCCATAACCCCTTTTATCTTGGGCAAATGGATCCAACTTAGCTTTTTTTTTTCCCGAGTAATGTAAAGCTCCAGAACTTCCAACAAAAGTAACATTAGAAATTTCTCTTTGCCCAATCCGCTTCAGGTCAATTTGATTTAAGAAAGGAAAATTGTTCCCTAAATGAGCTGGTCTGTGATGAGAGCATATGAAGTAATGACCTCTAAAGAAATCAGAATTGATTTGTCTCAAATGAATAGGAGTTCCCGAAAAATACTTTGTACAATCCTCACAAGATCCTTGGTTTACATGTAGATACAGCCCCTCTGCAGCGACACTTATTATAGGAGCAAAAGTCTGAAAACATTTATGTAACAAAGGGCCATCCATTATGGTCTCTGTATAAGAGGTTTCTCGGATTGATTTTAAAGGTTTTTTCCTCTTTTTGGCCTTTCGCTCCTTAATAGAGGCTTCTTCATATTGTCGTTTCATATGAATATACCTGAGTTCACCGGCAAGTGTTGTAAAAGCGGTGAAGATTTTCAAATACTTATCAAAGAAGGGACTCCTCACAAACGATAAAGAATGTCGGGCACCTACGCATATTCCTTTACTTGGAGGGTAAAAAGTCATCGTTGAATGTTAAGAGATGAATCTTGTCTGAAATCTTTGATAATTACTACTCTTCCAATGCCAAACTTTCCATTTGTTGGTCAAATCTTTGTGATAGGGTCTTTTACATAGACTTTTCAGAAAACTATACGCAATCACAATTATTATCAAAGGTTGGTTTCGATAAAAAAAATTTCAAAATCTACAATAAATGCTTTTTACATGTGACCGGCCATTAATTTAATCTTAAATAAATATAAACTTTAATTTTAAAAATATTATAAGAATAAATTAAAAATTGTATTTTTAATAGAATTGTTAAACTTTTCAAATTTTTATTTATAAACAATTTTGTTATAATTGAAAGTCTTATTTTTAATTATTTATCACACGTATTAGCCACGAATGTCATATAATTAGCCACTTTGACCTAATTAACTTGGTATTACCAATTAAAAAATTATTCTTAATTTAACATTAATTAACATTTTACAAACCACATTAATTATCCTATTATTATTAGAACAATATTAAATATTTTAAGCAATTTAGACTAAAATTCAAGTAATTTAAACAAATTTTAAGGAATTTAAAATAATTCAAATAAATATTACATGATTTAAATCAAATTTAATTAATTAAAATTAAAATTTACCAAAATAATAAATAAATAACTAAATTTACATTTATTATAAAAATATTTTAACAAAAACAAATATATAATTTTTTATATTTAATAATACAATTTAATTATTACTTAAACCAAAAAAATAATAATTTTAAACTAAAACATATATTATAACTTTTTATAATGTTAAATATTTTTATTAAATTTGGTTTTTTTGTTAGTTTTATAATATTTTATATTAATTATAGTGTCTAATTTTGTTATAATTATAAATAAAAATAATAAAAATACAATAGTGTATCTTAATTTGAATTAATTTTTGTTTATATTATTTAATATATTAGTTTTTAACTAATTATTATTGGTTTTAAAAGCAAAAAAAAATATATTTTTGCATATAACTTTATTTAATTAACTTATTAAATTATTTTAAAATTAAATTAACTTATATTAAAATTAAATTAACTTATATTAAAACTGTTTTTTAATTTGTATATAACTTTATTAATATAAAATTGGTTTTTTAATTTTTTTTTTTATTAAGCATTTAACGAGTGTAGCTCAACTACTACTTAAACTATAGCAATATACAAAATTCTATATTAAGCATGGCTTATGCATTTTCTATACATGATTAGTCATTCAGACTAATTAAGACAACATTAGACATCTAAACTACCAACCATTGAAAAGTTACCTAAAACACTAAAATATGTATTGGACAGACAAAAATGTAAACCAAAACATATATGAATACCTAACCTGATACCAAAATCAAAAATTTCACCAGGAAATCACAAGGAAACCAAACCAGATACTACCAATATTACAGACCCATTACATAACAAAAGACCATATTTCTCATAATATACTCTCAACTTGGTGGTCAGCAGCCACATAGCAGATCTATAACTCTTAGCAAAACTTCAGACTAAACCAACAACCAAAAACCTATTGTCAGAGCTATTACCCAGCAGACAAATTATATCAGCCATCCAAACTCTCAAAACAAAGCTTTTGGCCAAGAACATATATAAATGTTCTGACAATTCAGCCTTTTACAAAAAGCAAATCACCATACTGTTAGCAGCAAAATTACCAAGCAAACTTACCCAACAATTAATAGTCCTTAAAATCAACTTTTTTTTAGCATCAGCATTATGAATATAAGAAAACATGTGATTGGAGTCTTTAACCAATTCACATTGAATACAGAGCATGTTTGGATAATCTGAATCATAAAGCCTCTTTCTTTTGGTTACAAAAAGGTAGTTGTAAATGGCTTTTATGAAATAGAACTAAAGAAACACAAAAAAAGAACTAGTAAAACCTGACTGAAACCAACCATCAGAATATTAAACACTAAATATACAGTGCACATCAATTTTATTGCACAGCATACCTTTTACAGCATAGATCACATATTTGGCTTTCTAACCAACAAAGCTAATGGCATCAAAAAGACATCTAACAAAATGGCAGATATTCCCAAAAACAGGCTTTCTTTCAACAGATAAAAAATGACAGGATGTTCCAATAGGTAGCATGATATCAAAACTGGTGGCAGCATTGGCCAATATATTAGCACACTCATTGCTATAAACTCCAGAGTAGTTTTTAATTTTGTTTCAAACTACTGACAAATTCTTTGATACAATAGACCAGTAAATACACTCTCTTTCAATCCAATATTTATTATAAAAATTGAGATCTGCAAAATTTCTATAAGGAACACAAGCATCCAAAGATGTCTAACTGTTTGTAAAAAGAGTAACCAAACTGGAAACAGGAACACATTCCAAAGCAAGAGTGATGATATGTAGTTTAGTCAGAGTCGAAGAAAGCAAGCCATATATTCTAATCTTCATACCATCATTAATATTAGAAAAATAAGCAGCAGTATTACCACAAGCACTTATAGAACCCAAATCCTTGACTGAGCCATCTATATAAACCACCACACCACTTGAAGCATTTTTAAGAAGACACTTACTAATAAAAGTTAGACTAATTAGGCCACCACTATGAATGAGATCAGAAACCAGAACACAATCATCAACCAAACCTCCATATCCAATGAAATTCATTAACAAACTGAACCAATCAGGAGTAAGACTCTTTGAATTCAGTCTTTTTTACCTGTAAAACATGTACTGTAACAGTTCAAAAGCTGGTTTGTAAAAATAATGCCAAATTTTTTCAACAAACTAATTACACTCATATATTAATTCAAACTCAAAACATCAGTAACAGCTATGTCATTATCAGTCCAAAAAAAATTTGACAGAATATTGCTTAATAAAAGCTTGCATAATGCCAGAGTGTTGGTTATGTCAGCCAAAAAAAAATTCACAAGATCTAATGATAACATGATTAAAAAACTAAGGAGTTGCTAGGACATCCAACTGATGGCTTGCAAATCCATCACCCTATGTTCAAACAACCTGCCAAAAATGCTTTTCAAATTGGCAAACAGCACCAAATTTGCCAAAGAGTTTTTGGTTTGCAACTGTTTAAAAGTCTTGAGACCATATAATTCAGAATGGAAAATGGCTTTATTAGAGAAGTCTCTAGACAAGTTGGCCTTGAGTTTCAAATTCTTCCTTAGCAGTCTATCTTATTTTTTATAAACATTAACAGAGACATGACTAAACTGCAATCTGTATTCAATAATAAGCTGCAAAATAGCAAACACCAGATTGAGAAATTGTTTATCAAAGACTGTTTTTCTCAGGACCAAGTTAACAAAAAGTTTTACATCTGATTGAGTCTTAGTAAGGCTGGACTTTGAAAGACCATTAGTAGATAAAAAAATTCTTAAGTATTTATGAGTTTTGCCTTTCTTAGTAATCAAAATATCTGAACCATTAATTGTTAAATGAAGAACCCCAACTCTGTGATTAATAAGTATAGCCACTGTTTTTCCAGTGTTAATTGAAATGTCATTAATATGAAAAAATTTGCTAGCTATATTCAAGATACACTGAGTAGTAGCCATGCTATTCCTAATCCAAATATTGTCATTCATAAATGTCTTTGCAGCCAAATATAATGTCAAACCACCTTTGTAATTCTACTTGTCAGTTTATGTAAAAAACTTTAAGTCCAACCAGTATTTATACAAACTCTTATATCTCTTAACCTTACACAATAAAGAATCATAAAAAATTCTTTATAACAAAGATAAGAATACTTCACTTTGATCCAAATCATCATGAACAGTATATCCATTCATAAGCCCAAAATCTGTCATTACCTAATTGACAAAATTATTATATATGCTCTCAAAAAACTTGATAAAATGAGGACACATTTTGATTCTGACCAAACTGTTTCTTAAGTGAAACCAACCAACTAAGTCATACACTTTGTGCATATTCTGAAAAACTAGACACAGCTTACTGTTACAGATAATTATTTGGGGTCTTAAAGCAAATAACAAACTCATAACTTGGTGCTCAATAGTTTGAAATAGTTGGTAATATCTGAAGATTTTCATGATCTAAAGATTTTAGTTGAGTTTTTTGTATAATAGACAAAGATTCTCTATGGTTAGTTTTGGTTGATTTTTCAAGTTATTTTCCCAATTTCTGTTTTCAGCATGGTAGCTAGTTTAATTTGGTAGTTATGCCCTTCTGATAAGCTATCTGTTAATATATATATAATTCTACTTTTATTTCTGGGTCTTTTACTAGGCTATCTGTGATGTTAATAACTTAGAGCTTTAATTTTTTTAATCAATTAGTACACAATAAGAAATAACAAAATAACATAAAAAGAAAATAAAAGAAAAGAAAAAATAAGCCAAGACAATGAATGTTAATATTTTGTCAATAGCCATAATCAAGAGCTATTGTTTTAGCATGATTAAGTATCAATTATTATTAACATAAAACATTAATAGTGGAGAGTAGATTTGAAATAGTGAATAATTATTTATTTGATATTTGTAATATAAAAGATTGCTTAGATAAAATCTAAACTAAAAGGTCTGTCTTTTTTTCTTCTAATGCTACTGCTATATATACATAATTGAAATTTCTCAATTCTTTGATTTTTCACACCAGAAATTTTAGAATTCCATATTTACTATGGCTACTTTTGATTGGCTAATTATATGCTAATATATTTCCTATATTTTATGAGTAACATTATGATTCTTTTCTAGTGCATCCTCAACAACAGAACCAATAGTAAAAATCAAAATTTGAGTGGAAGTGTTTTTTAAAACTGAAAAGTTATCTCCATACAGCACATCATAATTACTACAAGCCAAAGAGATCTTATCAGATAGAATCTTAGATAAAATTTTCCTTGCTGTCTCAACCAATATTATTGATTTTGTATTAATAAAAGCCCTTTTCCAATCATAAGACTTTAGTATCATTAAAATCCAGACCCTTTTCTATTGCTTAAGAACTGTACCAGATCTTAAATACATATTCAAAATATTCAACAAATCATTCAGAATCTATTGGTTGCTATGTTTCCAAAGCTTATTAGGAATACCAGAAAGACCAGCAGCTTTCCTATTAGGCAAAAACCTAACAACTTGCAAAAACTTATTGAAACCAATATCACATATAACACCTGAAAAGACCATATTATCAACATAATTAAAAGAAGTATACTGGTTAAGTCAACAAACAAAAATAAAACTAAGCACCAAATACTTTCTTGTCTATTTTTCCATGATAGTATCAACCAAGAATTTGACCAATTGAGACTCCAAAACCAGCTCATTATCTACTACCAAATAATCAAGCACCGCCTTTCAAAAAGACCAATTCAGGACACTTCTAATCATTTTTCTCTTATCAAAACAAAAATTATCCATATGTTTGTCAATAGCTTTCCTAATAAAATCATTCCTGGCAGTCTTGAATTTATAGTATTTGAATTTGTGATAGTTTTTCTTGACACATAACAAATAATGTAAGATAACACTAGAACAAATATTATTTTCAATTATATTGTTACAGATTGGAGTAACAAGCTAATGGATAGCAAGAAAGAACAGGATTGTAAGGTGATGGAAATAATCAAAGGGGAATTCAACTTTAAAGAGCAAATTGAATGAGTATGAATTCAATATGCGAGATCAGTCTTATAAAATATCTCAGTCGCTATTCTTTTCAAAGGTAACTGGGGAATCTGAAGGTAGAGGGATAGTCCATACTGTCAACAATTGATCACCACTGGTATTAATTCTATGCCTTCACGTCAGCACTCTTAGAATTCAATATTAGGTATCAACTTGTGCTCTTCAGTCATGTTTATACAAATAGTCTTCAAATACTACAATTATTCAAACAGAAAAAGGCCAACAAGTAATCTTTTATTCTAAGATATTTGGATACTTGAAGATAGAGAAAAGGAAATTAGTAATAAAAGAGTGATTGAAATAAAAGTTGTTATTTTTATTTATTTGATTTTTGTCTGAAAAATAATTTTCTATAGCTAAGAGACTTATTGCTTATATAACTAATGAAAGTGGTCAATAACCAGGTCAATGGTCAAGTCATTAATCAGGTCAATGATTACTATCTAAAAATAGAGTGGCTAATTATATGACATCAGTGGCTAATACATGTGATAATTAATAAAAATTATGGGTTTCAACCATAACATCATCCTCTCCAAAGAGATTGAGCTCTGGCAAAATCAAGCTATTTATAGGGTATTCTAATTAAAGGATTTTGTCTAACTCAAAACTAACTAGTTTGTTGAAGTCTTTTGTGAATAGAGTGTATAGTACTTAAGGTGAAATAAGCTTTGTATCCAAGAGACCAAATCTTTGTATAAGAGTTTTGGCTCTTTTTGCAATGGTCAAAACTCTTAGGACATCTAAACATATAATGCCCAAAATTTCCACTTGTATCTCTGAAGTTGTTTTCTTCATGAGCTTCATTTCTTTTATGATTTCACCAAGATGACCATAGAATTCTAGTTGTTTTCCATATAACAAGTTTTTGTCTATGGGCAAGATTTCCTTAATCGTTTTTCCAATTGTTATGGAAGATATAAATATTACTGCTGTTATGCTTTCCAGCAAATACTTATCTATTTTGCTACCAATTCTTTCTCTTCTGGTAGTGGTTTTCTTTGGTCTAATAACAGTATGTATTCTACAGTTATCAGTTATGGTGGTTTGTTTTCCAATAGTCAGAGTAGCATTTGAATAATTTTTGATCCAGTACTCATGGAGAGTGTAAAAAGCGTTTTAAATGTTTTGATCTAGGAAATAATTGTTCATGTCAATTGAAGATATCTCTGTTTTGGGAATGGTGCATTTATTTATATCTGATTTTTGTTGATCATTTGGGTCAGTATTACCACAACAGGTAACCAATCAAGTCATTTGTGATATTTTTTGAGTTGTGTGCCATAAACAGGGTGATTATTGAAGATTGTTCTATATTGATCTTGTAAGATATAAGAACTATTGTTCAAAACTTTGTTGACTATAAAGGGTCCTTTCCACTGGCTAGAGAATTTATCACCATAGACATTGTCTCTGTTTGAATGGTATTTTAAAATTAAGTCGCCAACACTTAAGGAAAGTGTTTTATATGTTTTCTTTTTCTTAAGCTTCTCTTGGAATTGTTTTATCTTTTCAAAGGCAATTATCCATGCTTCTACTAATGAGTCAAGAATAGTACCAAGTCTTCTTTGCAAAATGTCTTTGTAATTCCCTATTGTTATTTCTTCAAAGAGTATTGTCTCAATGTCAGTTTCTATTGGTAAGGTTGTTATTCGTTCATAGAGTAGATAAAAGGGTTCATAACTTGTTATGTTATGATTTACAGTTCTATAAGTGAACAAAGCTGAAGGCAGTACTTTGTCCCATAAGTTTGTTTTTTTGCTGGTTTTGGCTAGAGTTTCACATAGTGTTCTATTGAAATATTCCACTAGGCCATTTGTTTGGGGGTGATAAAGAGAGAAAAGTTTGTGACGTATTCTCATTTTTTTGCAAAGTTCTTCAACAAGTGTATTGAGAAAAGCTCTTCTTCTGTCAGATAAAAGTTCTTTGGGGCAGCCATGGCAACAAATGATATCTTCATAAATGAAATTGGCTATTGAGACTGCTGTTTGGTCTGGAGTGGCTCTTGCTTCTACCTACTTTGTAAGATAGTCGGTAGCTGTGATAATGTATCTGTTGCCATCAGGAGTTATTGTTAAAAATCTAATAACATCTATACCAATTCTGTCAAAGGGTTGACCAACAGAGATTGGATGAATATCTTCTTTGCAATTGGGTTTTCCTCTTCTTTGGCAGATATCACAGGTTTTGATGTATTCAGCAATGTCTTTTCCCAAGGTAGATCAATAATAGCAAACTAAAATTTTCTGAATTGTTTTTGTTTTTCCAAAGTGTCCAGCTAATGGATCAGTGTGCATATTGTAGATCACAATTTCTCTTTCTTCAAATCTGATGACTCTCTAATGAATCAAATAGAAATTTGATTGTTTGCGCAAATGTTCTTTTTGTTGTTATGTGTATTTCGGTGGGTATTGTCCTTTACCCAAAAATTCCATTAAGGCAGAGTAGTTGTCCAAGTCTATTATCATGTTTGTCAAAAAGGGGGAATTACTAATAATTAAGTTGATTTGGTTTAAGAGGTTTGTTCTGTCACTGAATGGTAAGTCTGAAGAGAACATTGGTGTTTTGATAATTAGCTCTTTTGCAATGTTGAATATCATAGTCAAATTCATCCAAGTGGAGTATCCAGTGAGTTATCCATTTGTGTTCTAGTCTCTTTTTGTTGTGCAGCCAAACCAAAGCTTGGTGATTTGTTACCACCAAAAACTTTACACCAAAAAGATACTTACTCCAATAACTGGTGGACCATACTACTGCTAAGCATTCTTGTTCAGTGACTGAATAGTTCTGTTCTGCTGGGAAAAGAGTTCTACTGATATAGGCTATGGCATGTTTTTTGCCATCTTCATCTTTCTGGGAGAAAACAGCACCAAGTCCAAAGCCAGATGTATTAGTGTGGAGAATAAAGGGTCGATCTAGATCAGGTTGCTTGAGAATGAGTTTTGTAACCAATTTTTCTTTTAAAGTTTCAAAGGCTTTTTGCTGATGTGTTCTCCAATGGTAATTGACATTTTTTCTGAGTAGTTGATTGAAAGGAGAGGCAATTTTGGAGAAATCCTTGACAAATTTGCAATAATAAGAGGCCAAACCAAAAAAAGAGCGTAGTTCATGAATGTTTATTGGTTGTTTGATGTTTTGGACTTTTTCAACTTTGGCTGGGTCAAAAAAGATTCCATTTTTTGTGATAAGATGACCAAAAAACTGGGTGGATTGTCTTTTAAAGAAAGATTTGATTGGGTTGATCTTGAGACCAGCATTTCTGAGAAGGTCAAAAACCTTTTGCAAATGTTCCAGGTGTTCATCCCAGGTTTTTGAGTATACCATTATGTCATCCAAATAGACTAGAACAAAGTTTTCTTTGACTGATTCAAATACTTTATTCATTAAACATTGAAAGGTAGAAAGGGCATTGGTGAGACCAAAAGGCATGACTGTAAATTCATAAGTGCCATACTTAGTAATAAAGACAGTTTTCTTTCTGCTTTCTGGATCCATCTCTACTTGCCAAAATCCAGCAGTTAAGTCAATGGTTGAGAAGAAAGCAGCATCTTTGAATTGATCTAATATTGCATCAATCTTGAAAAGTGGGTACATGTCTCTTTCAGTGATCGTATTTAATTGGCAGTAGTTGGCACAGAAGCATAGTGTTCCATCTTTTTTGGATACTACTACAACTGGGAAAGCCCATTCACTCTTGGTTTCTTGTATGAATCCAAGTTTTTTCATTCGGTTTATCTCTTTTTTGATAAACTCATCATTGTGCCAATTGGATTGATAAGGCTTCAAATAAATGGGTCAAGTTTTTTTGGTGGTAATAGTGTGTTGTATCATATGAATACATTGTTACCAGAGGTTTTTGGTCTCTTTTCTTAAATGTTGATAATGTTGATTTGCTGTGAATTCACATTTTTAGGAAGTAGTTGAACCTCCAATAACTGAATTTATCTTCAAATTATCTCCTATAATTTGAACTGCTGGGCTTATAAGCAAAATGGCCAATTCCTTGTCAGTTACTTTATGTAGTTATGTTGTAGTAAACGTCAACTTTTTTCCAGGAATTGTTCGTCTGGAAGCTTACTAAAAATGTGTAGTTACTTTGCTGTGAAAGTCAACTTTTCTACAGGAATCTTGTCTGTAGGCTACCCTAATGATTGTAATAAAAAAAATAAAAGAAAATAAAAGAAATGTAAAAGAAATAGAATTTTGTCAAGAGAAACGTTTTCTATTCAGGCCTGGAGTCACTAACAGTTTACTAAAATTGGTAGCTAATCAATTTCGAAATGTTAGTTGGGTTTTGGGGATTTTCCAAGTACAATAATTAAAGAATTTGGTTTTTTGAATTATTTGATATTTATTTCTTTTTGTGTGTATAGAAACGGTTTTAAGAGATAAATCTAAAGTAAGATACATTTTCCAGAAGAAAAAAGCTCTTCTTTTATACAACTTGTTGTAGTACTAATTTATAAACTTGCACTTTTTCT
>JAAOMT010000058.1:0-59631 GCA_016748015.1 Geosiphon pyriformis | reverse complement strand
CTAAAGATACATTTTGATGAACTACAAGTTATTTTGCTGAACTATTGATTAATTTGGATGAACTATTCATAATTTCGGCGAATTTCTGTAAATTTCGGCGAATTTTTGAATGTTACAAAGTTCAGGGTATTGTGTAATTTGATCATCTTACTTTCTGTTATACTAATTAGATTATTTTAATTGAATCGTGATATGTGATAATTGATTAAATAATAAATGATAATTTGAAATGATATTAATATACTAATGAATTATAAGAATTATAAGAGTAATTTCATGCTAATTAATAGCTAAAATTCTACTAGTAACAACGTCCAGGAGTATCACCTTCTTTGGAGATAACTGGGCTATTTCTAGCCAGCAAATTTTCAATGTCTATTTTTCTTTCTTCTGGGAAGGGTTCTTTTTGTTCTACAACCAGTGATTGGATCTCAGATGGTTTATTCTCAAAGGACTTCTGTACTTCTTTCAATTCTTTTTTGGGTATCAAACTGATTGGTTCTCAATCTCTGTAATAGATCAGGCATGATTTGCATTCATTGCTTAGAGAATACAAGAGTTTGTTGTACCAATACTGGGCACAAAAACCATGCCACCAAAAACTGTATTTGGCTTTTTTGCCAGGTTTTCTTTTAAAGGTTCTTCTAAGAATATTATAATAAGGCCAGCAGATCAGCTTGCCATTTACAATGATTCTTTCTTTGTCTGCTTTAACATTGTCCAGTAGTTTGCCATTGTTGATGAAAGTGGTATAGGCAAGTTCAGCAGTTTCTTCTTGCTCTTCTTGTTCTTCTTCTTCATTGTCTCTTTATTATCTGATTCATCTAATTGTTTTTCTTCTTGGTTTTGTTTGGGTACTGGGAGAGTTGCCCAATGGCAACACTTAACTACAATGGATTTCTCACCACATCTGATGGTTAATTCACAAAGTTCATAATCAAGCAAAGCTTTTGCTTTTTTGAGTCATTCATTGCCAACAATGATGGTGTATTCCTTGGCTTCAGAAACTTCCATGTCAATTTCAATGCTGATTCCATTGATGTAGACAGGAACAGCTTTGGCAATACCCAGTTTTTTTTTTTGTCACCATGTACATTGGTCATTGGTCTGGTGAAAGGTTCATCAATCTTTCTACCAATTGCTTCCAAGAAGTGTTTGGCAATGACACTAACAGATGATTCACTGTTCAAAATTAAGTCAATGAAGTATCCATCCACTTGGGCTTTACAAATCAGAGGGGTGACATTGCTGTTGTCAGCAAGTCCAACTTGGCGAGAGCACTTGTTGGTTTTTGGTGTCTTCTTCTTTGGAATCAAGAATTTGTGAAAATCTTTTCTGAACTGTGGGTGGGTCATTAACTGGCCAAAGGTAATATGTGTTGGGGTTTCCATGAGATCTTTGACAATGGAATAGGGTCCAGATTTTTGTACAATTTCTGGGGGTTCTAACTTTGGAGGATTCTTAAAAATTTTAGCCTTTGGTGGTTCATTGTTATCAGCAGCAGAAGTTGAGGCTTTGTTGGGGTTTAGAATGAAATCAATCTTGGCTTTCTTCTTCTTTCTGGTTGGTTCTGAGGTGTTGATTGCTAGTTCATTCATGTCATGGTCATCATCAGTTAAGTTAAAAGCATAAAAAGAGTTTTCTTCTGGTTGGCTTGCACTCTTACCCTTTGGAGGTGCACTTACCAGTTTAAAGGCTGATAAACAATGGCTTCAACTAGGGGATCCTCTCCAAAGAAATTGATGTTGGCATGATTAGGTCTTTGATTGGGGACATTGTTGTTGTTGTTTGGTCTGTTGTTTTGGTTGTCATTGTTTCTAAGAGCTGGAGGAGGCAGTAAAGAATTGTTATAATCTCTTGAATAATGTCCAGTTAATCCACAATAATAGCATACAGGTGGGCCACAATTTTGCTGTCTTTGATAGGGAGGTTGCTGGGACTGGTTAAAATGAGGTTTATATCTAAGTCTTGGTGGTTGCTGGTTATCTCTAACTGCTTGTGCCAACAGTTTTAATAACTGGGCAAGATTAGCTGTGAGTCTATCTATCAATTGTTCATTTGGGTCTTGAGTTTGAGCAGCAAAAGAAGTAGCAGCCACTTGAAGAGCAGGGGCCATAACAGAAGCAGTAGCAAAAATTGGAAGTGTGGATCCCAGATATATTCTTTGGTTATCTTCAATCCATTGGGTGAGTTCAATAGCCATATTCATTGTAGGATTGTCTTTCAGAGCCAAGAAAGGCCAAAGAGCATATGATAAATCAGTTTTCAATCCTTTTGTAAAAGAGTGGATCTTTTGCTCTTCAGTCCAGTTTCTACCAGAGTCTACACACTTGATGAATTTTCTAATTGCTTTGGCATATTTGGTCACAATTTCACCAGGACCTTGGGTTCTTCTTTCTAATTCCATACGCCATTTGGATATTAAAATGGGAGTTCTGAATTTGTTTTCAAACTGGGTAGTAAAAGAGATGTTGTTTTCTCTAATATTTGCTGGGGTCCATCTAACAATTCTTTGTTGAACATCAACATTGGTTTCTTGTGAAAACCAGGTAGCAGGGGAGCCTTGGAAGTAGCCACCAACAATTTGGAACTTGTATTCATCATCATACTGGTTTGCAGTAGCTGCTCTTTCAAAATTGTCCAACCATTCAATTGGATCTTGGGCATCACCTCTGAATAGGGGTAGTAAGGTGTTGTTTCTTTGTCCCAAAGCAGTTTGTATGCCTTGAAGGGCAGTATTACCCGAGTAGAAAAACCGATCCAAAGTTATAAAGAAACATGACCAAAACGTAACATAACACAGAATAATGCACAATAATATTGGATAATGCATTATAATATAGGATAATGTGTTATAACGCAGGATAACACAGAATAGTGCACAATAATGTAGGATAACATGTTATAATGCAGGATAACACAGAATAACATGTAATAATGTTAGATAATGTGTTATAACATAGGATAACTAATGATAACATAGAAAAATGAAGCAATAACAGAAACAACAAAGCAATAGCTAGCAATAGTGAGACAATTAAAAGCAATTCTATAAAACCAAAAGAATGTATAAAAGCAAGTAGTTATAAAAGTGAGAAAAAACAGACAGATAGATATGAACCTCTAGACCAAAATTAAAATATCCATACCCTTTCATTCTTTATTATCTTCCCTATTTCATCTTCTGAAATAAACCAATTATTAAAGAAATCAGAATCATGAATTCATGTTCTTGAACTTCGTGGAATTTACGTGAATTAACCCTTGTCTTATACCTCCATTCTAGAACAGATGCTCTTAGCATAACCATCTTGAACCTATTAACAATTTGGACCAATCGCTCTTGATCACGGCGATTGATAATACTAATTTATCTTTTCTCTCTTTTCTTTTCTTTTCTTTTTCTTTTTTTTTCTTTTTCTGTCTTATTTTTGTGGAGCGGCAACATAGTAAAATTGACTGTCTGGGAATAGATTTTGTGATAGCCTAGTAAAAGAGAGAAGCTCCTCCTAAGTTTTGGATATTAACATTATCTTGTTAGCTTATCAGAAGGGCAAAAAGACAATGCCAGACCCTAACAACTGTGCTCATTAGCTTGAAGAAGAAAGCTTACATTTACGAAAAATGTTGCAATTGACAAAAGACAAACTCTGTGTCTTATAACCAAAGAACTCAATGGGTAAAATTCACATTCAAGAATAGACCTTCAGAGACTGATAATCAAGACTAAGCCAACAAAATTATGCAGAAGATGCATTATCAATAATTGAGAGCACCAAATGTTACTATTTCCCATACACACCAAGTTTACCTGTAACATTTGGTGCTCTCTGTGAGGTTATAAATCCACAGAGACAGAGCATCCCCAAAAATACATAAAAGTGGCGACTATTGGAACAATAGGAAAGGACCACTCCTCATACAGAAAAGCACTATTTCAATACTTTTGAAAAGACCTAAGAATACCAGCAGAAACCACTTATGCAGAAAGTGATTTTTGTAACTATATCAATGCAAAAATTGACTGCTTGTTAGGCCATGCAACTGATACAGGAAGACTTGGAGAACAAATCCATCAAAGCTTACTAGGGTACTCAACAGCCATGACTACCCAAGCAATCACTAAAACTCTGCGCATAATCGATACAGACATTAAATATTATATGGCACAATGATTCCCTCAAGTACAACAACCAGTGGAATCCAACTCTGAGGAATATGAAAACAAATCCAACAACCCCATAACTGCCCAAGCCAAGTCCACGGTCAACAAGAAACTAAGGGTCCTCTTTCCAACAATTCCATCATACTATCAGACACTTCAAAGTAGAATTGTATTCAACCCACCCCTGGAAACCCAGTCAGAAACACTACAAACTCCTGGAAATCCACACTCTTGGAATCAACACAGTTGGACCAAATCATTAGGAGAATATGGATCACTGTTTGGAAATCTTATCCCAGCAGCTAGTCAAACAGAAGGAAACCCGTTAACTTGGGAACAGCCACCAGCACAAAACCTAGTAGAATCAGCATCTCCCCTGACAGAAAAAACAACTATCTTACAACCTATTGGTTCAAGTGACAAAGAAAAGCAACCAGCATTAGCACCCAGAGAACACTTGAATACACGGACATTAATCTCTTTAAACATAACCAGTAACACCTTACCTATTAACCAGATCATGGCTTACCAGGATATCGCTAAATTGGAAAAATTCTCTGGTAAAGAAGATAATGCATATTCTTGGATCACAGATGCCGAGAAAGCAATTACTGCTAACGGTTGGAATGACGACCACACAATTCAGGCACTGCCATTTTTTCTGACTGGAACTGCCAATTTGTGATACCAGAGCCTAGCAGAGAAGCTTACCTCTTTTACCAAGTTTAAACTTGCATTCTGCAATACTTCTATGACCCCAATACGTTAATCTAATTGCAGATTCAATTCAACATAATTAAACAAAAAGATCATGAAGCAGTAACTACTTATCTCGGACAATTCAATCAAATCCTGCGTTAAATATTAGCTATCGAAAGGGGCTACTACATCATGGTGCAAGTTCTTAATCAATTCATTAAAGGATTGCAGAGTAGTATTCTAAGATCCATAAAACCCCGCCATCTGACCAGTTTACAAGACGCCATCACTCTTGCTTGCGATTTTGAGTCTGCAAAACAAGAAATGAATCATACCCAAGCTGTTAATTTAGCCATTAATGGAATCTCTGACATTGACACAAAGATAACCCAATTGAGTGAAAAACTAACTCAGAAAATTGAGAAATTCTTAGCCGGAACTACAAGAACTTACCAACCACCCCAACGGAGAGAAAATAACAACAACAGCAGATACTCATAGCAACAAAACTGTCAGCAATAGCAACAACCTTGGAGATCTGATCCCCACAACTATTACTACTGCTAGAAACCTGAACACATCACTCGTGACTAGAGAAAGAAGATCATGAACCAAAATCAAGGAAACCCATACCAGCAACCCAGATATCAGTAAAACATGATATCCCAATATTCTATACCTCAGAATCAACCACCTTTATATACACAACAAGTTCCGTACACTCAACCACAGTCCCAGAATTATTATCAACCACCACCAATGACACAAGCAATCCCTTACTATCAAACTTCTCCTTACAGTCTGTCCAGACTTCGAGCTATAGACTATAATCAGGGATGGAGGAATCCCAACAACAATCAGGTGCAAACCAACAGTGGACTGTCTTGACCAATCCCTTGTGGTCCTGCCCAATTTCAACCAACACCAACTGAATACCTGAATCAAGCTTCTTATCTCAGTCTTATGGAAGACCAGGGTTTTGATAAATCTACACCTGTGGAAAGGGGGGATATAAAACGAATCTCCCAACCTTCCAAGCAAACAAAAAGCAATATTCCACCAGCCACTATTACCAAAGACACCACCCTAGCTGCCATATTTCCTTTTGACATTGATAATTTGAACACCCATAGCCTTTTTAGTAGAGCAGCCATCAATTAGAATAAACCAATAATGGCTCTATACACCAATGCCAGAGTCGGAGGAATAGACATTAAATTAATCCTGGATAGCAGATCAGCCAGTAGCATAATCACGAAGCAGCTCATGGACCAATTAGGTCGCCAAGTAGACCATGTCACTACTGCCCAGATCATTACAGTGGATGGAAACACAAAAACCCTGATAGGAGAAATTGACAACTTTCCCTTCAAGATTAATGGAATCCAAATTCCTACCAAAGTACTTGTCATGGAAGCTACTCAATATCAAGCTCTAGTAAGAAACAACTGGTTGTCAAAAGCCAACACTACTCTTGACTGAAACACCCAAGAACTTCAACTCATGTTCAACGGACAGCATGCCCAAGTTCCAGCTATGTGCGGACACTTTAAAACCCAACGTACTGAGGAACCCCTTATTGAATTCGAAGACACATCAATGCCACCAACCATCGAGACCTATCAGGTTTCATGGGCAGATGATTATTGAACTGAACTACCCCCACTACCAATCTAAGAAGAAAAAGGAAAAGGCAGAGCCGAAGAAGAACCCCAATTGTCATCACTAGGATACGTAACCTTAAACCAAAGAAACTTATTTTACCAACTCCCAAGACTAATATGTGTCAATTGTGGAAAAAAACTATCTACTATGGGTGCATATATTGGGGACAACGAAGAATGGCCCACTGCCACCAAATACTATTGCAAACTTTGTTTACTGGAAAGATTTGGATGACCAAAATGACAAGGCAAGTAGGACAACATGCCATGCCTTACATGTAGCAAAATCCTGCCAGATAAAGAACTCTGGAATAATGTGCCTGGCAGAGGAGAAACATGCGATGAGGCTTGTCAATACACCATATTAATCAATGATTAAATACGAAAGGGAACCCCCATTGAGGATGCTTGGAAACAAGCACTCAACAGGCTAAACAGTTATCCACACAATGACCACAAAATCTGAAGAATGGCAAGCACCAAGGCTGAAGGCACCACACCCAAAGAAATACGAGAAATCAAGGACAACCCTTGAACACCTGAATATAATGGACCTGACTACCCCGAGGATAATTTCTTCACAGATAACCCAGATGCATTTCAGAACTAATATCAGAAATTGGCCCTGACTCACGAAGAACAGGAGCAAAGGTTGGCCAATTTGAATACCAAACTGTGCGATTACTGTTTGATCCTCTGTCACTTTTAGTACTGTAACGAATGTGATCTCATGTTTAATCTGCCTCCAAGAATACTGTTTCCAATCACTGAACTACCTGAGCCCAAAGAAGAAATATTGATCACCAAGGACATGTCATTTCAAGATCCAACTGAGAATACTAAAACAAAACAGTATTTCACATATCCTGACTTATCCAAAGAACTAGAACTAAAATGGTACAGTGATAACAAAGAAAGAATCTGCTCTGAAAAAGCGCATGACACCGATGCCGGTTTTGACCTATGATACCCCAGACAATCACCTATCATTATAGCCTCACATTCCTTCATAAAAATAGATCTTAAGATAGCATTAGAAATTCTTGTTAGTACAATGGTACAAGTTGCCTCTTGATCTAGTTTAGCCAAGAAAGGAATCGACATAAAAGGAGGAATCATCGATGCCAGTTACATGAGAAACATCATTGTGATGCTACAGAACAATTTAGACAGACCCTACAAAATAGAATCACAAGAAAAGATTGTCCAAGCTATCTTCCTACCCCTAGTCAAAATACTCTAATTAACTCTGGTAACAACCCAAAAAGAGTTAGGCCTCACTGCCCAAGGAATCAATGGATTTGAATCAAGTGGAAGAAGAAATGTACCAGTTAGTTTCACAGAGAAAGACAGTGACCAGATAGAATTTATCAACACCGATACTGTTATCTCTATTCTCCTATACCGACAATACATCCTCAAGGTGAATCGAAAAATCCAAGATCAAGCCCTGTTATTCAAAGCCAGTCTCAAAATCTGTTCCCTAGCCAATGTTGCTAATCTATAACTACTGGCCAAAGCCCATAAACACTTCAAAATCTCCATCCACAACCCAACAGAAGATGTCATTGAAATCCCCGAAGGGACTCTCGTTAGTTCTATATCCACAGATATTCAGAATCCTGAAAAACTCCAGTCCATTCCAGATTTTGCACAATTATTCTTATTCTGTGACATTACCTCACAAGTATGGAATTTACCAAAAGAAAGTTACTTGTTCACACCAGAAGAGATCAATAAATTGAATTTAGGAAATTTAAGTACCTTATAACAAATGCAACTCAAAGTCCTTCTGAATCAGTATGCCAATGTCTTTGCCAGTAAAAATGAGTTCAGATGCACTAACATCGTGAAGCATCAGATTGATACAGGAAATGCTTGACCAATTAAGCAACAAACTTACCATGTACTCCCATCTGGCAATAACTTAATTAAGCAAGAAGTGCAACAGATGCTTAATAATGGCCTAATCAAAGAATTGTTAAGCCCTTGGTCCTCACCAGTAGTCTTGGTCACCAAGAAAAATGGAAAAATGCAATTTTGTGTAGATTATTAAAAACTAAATAGTGTCACGCAAGGAGATAGGTATCTCACTCCTCTCATTCAGGAAATTCTGGACAATCTAGGGAAAAAGAAATGGTTCTTGTCATTAGATTTAGCAAGTGGTTATTGGCAAGTTGAAATGGACCCCAAAGACAAAAAAAAAACAGCATTTACCATTCAAGATGAAAACTTTGAGTTTAACATAATGTCTTTTGGACTTTGTAATGCTCCTGCCACATTTCAACGCCTGATGGATGTAGTATACAAAAGAATCCTTTGGAAATCAGTAGTAGTCTACCTAGATGACACAAACGTGTTCTCCGAAACATTCAAAGACTATCTGCTTTACCTGCAACAAGTCTTCGAACACCTTTGTAATGCCGGATTGAAACTCAATCCTGAAAAGTGCTTCTTTGGAAAAACCGAGTTAAAATTCCTAGGACATGTAATTGGCAAAGATGAAGTTAAACCCGATTCAGATAAAGTACAAAAAGTCAAGGATTTTCTAGCCCCAATCAACCTCAGAAAATTATGAGGATTTCTAGAATTGGCAGAATATTATCGTCAATTTGTCAAAGGTTTCTCAAACATCACAAAACCACTCCATCAATTGTTGTCCAAATACATACCATACTTGTGGAAGAAAGATCAACAGAAAGCATTTGACTATTTCAAGCAACGATTGATCACATCCCCAATCCTGATTTACCCAGATTTCACTAAACGGTTCATTGTTGCCACGGATGCCTCGAAAAATACTTTAGGAGCAGTCTTATCACAGATAGGACCAGACAATAGAGAACACCCAGTTGTCTATACTAGTTGCAGCACTAGCCCAGCAGAAAAAAATTACAGCACAACAGATCTGGAATGTCTCGCCATTTATTGGGCCATACAGACTTGGAAACATTACCTCAGTCAACCATTTGACTTATATACTGACCACAAAGGACTTATTTGGTTATTCAACAATCCACAACTAGAAAGAAAATATGCAAGATGGAGTACTTATCTGCAACAATTCCCACTCAAAGTCTATTACAAGGAAGGATCCAAGAACACCAATGTTGACAGTTTGTTGAGAATACCACAAACCTAATCCCAGACCCATGGACACACTCACTTATCAACAACTACATCAGTACCTATCGACACTACGTTTCAAGGAGATATTATCTCAACAGGAACAGAGTACCATATGAAAACAAGCCCAAAATTATTTTATTCAAGACAACCAACTATATTGACAAGAATGCCGAAACCACCCCAACTCACAATGACTAATCAAGGACAGTGAAAGAGAAACTATACTATATAGCGTGCACTCAGATCTGACTGCAGGACACTTTAACAAAGATGCTACTCTCGAAAGAACACTAAACTTATACTATTGGTCAATAATATACAAAGACATTTTTGAATACGTGCTCAATTGTGACACATGCCAGTGAAGAGGAGGAGCAAGATCAACAGAACTACTTCGACCCATTCCAGTTGGAAATCCATTTAATAGAATCGGGATCAATTTGGTTGGACTTCTTTCAATTACATTCCAAGGAAATCGCTATATCACTATAGCTATAGACTATCTTACAAAATGGCCAAAAACCAGAGCAATCCAAGTGGCTGATGCCAAAACAGTCACCAAATTTGTGCATCAAAACCTAATTTGCTGACATGGATGTCCGAAAGAATTATTATCTGATCAGGGAACACACTTTGTTAATAATACATTGACTGAACTAAGCCAACAGTTTAGAATAAAGAGACCCTTATTGTCACCATATTACCCACAAATGAACAGACTGGTAGAACAATTTAACAGAACACTGTGTGAAGCACTAGCAAAAATAAGTCATAAAAACAGACAAGAATGGGACTTATTCATACCTTCTGTACTCTTTGCATACCAAACATTGAAACAAAATATGACTCAGTTCACACTGTTTGAACTAGTCTATGGAAGAAAAGCTACGTTACTGATTGAACGAGTGATACCATTATACCCAACAGAAACAATCAATAAAGAAAATTTTGAGGCTACCTTATACCAAAGAACATACCAGCTAATAGAAATGTTGGAAAACAATCAAAGAACAGCAGCTGACAATATTAGTCATGCTCAAGAACAACAAAAAAAAAGACATGATAAACACCTATCAAAACAACCAATGGAATTCAAGATTGGAGACCAAGTACTGTTACATCATACAAAAGTTGAGAAACAGTGGAGTGGAAAGTTCGACCCAAAGTGGAATGATCCATTCCACATATATGAAGCATTAGGAAATGGAGCTTACAAATTATGATTGGAAGACAGAATTTTAAAGAAAATAGCGCATGGAAATTGGTTAAAAATTTATAATGTAAAACAAGAATTATTGTTATTAGTACCTCAACTAGGAACACAAATTTTATTAATCAGACCAAAAGATATACTATAAGATCTAGAATCAATTATTGTCATTAAAACATAGACAACAGGCAGCAAATTAAATTGGGGAATTCAAATATATATAGCATCCGAAAAGCAGCAAGAAATGATAGAAATTTCAACATGGACCTTTCAGATCAAATTTTAAAATTATTTAAACAATTATTTGAAACAATTCAAAAATCGACATCTCAAATAGAAATAACAATTGATAAAAAAGAGATATGGTACAAAGATAAAAGCAGGAGAAGGGAGGATAAGAGTTCAATTAGAACTAAACATTCTCTCCCCTACCCACCACCCAAAAGGCAATATTGGAAGAAAAATTGCCTTCGGGTGGGAGGTGAAAAAGAAGGAGGCAAAAAATGAGAAAAAAGTTACAAAAAAAGATACTTGGTCCCCGAGCTCAAAGAAATAAAAGAAGCTTTAGCTCATGGGATCAAACTCCCTGAAACAGGAGAGTAGACACCTGACAACACCCAGGAATGGAAAGAAAGACTTCCTCCAGCTTATTAGTTCTACAAAATTGGAAAACAGCTTGACTTGAAAACACCATACAAAGATCTCAGCCAGAAAACGTTCAACAAAGAAGCAATACAACAAGTAGAAAAATTCATAGGGAAAAACAACCTGACCCTACATTACAAAGCAGCATACCAACTATACGCTGCCTTTCAACATTGCCCAAACATACTACTGAACAGATCTATAAAAACCATAATGATTAACAACATAGGACAAATAACCAATCAACAGTTCAAAGATCTACAAAAGGCAATACTCAAGACAACAATTAAACATTACACAAATGAAGTCATGATAACAGATACATATGGTTTCGCAGGAGCTTAATTTTAAAAAGAGAGAGATAATGTTACCCGAGTAGAAAAACTGATCCAAAGTTATAAAGAAACATGACCAAAATGTGACATAACACAGAATAACGTGCAATAATGTTGGATAATGCATTATAACATAGGATAATGTGTTATAATGCAGGATAACACAAAATAGCGCACAATAACATAGGATAACATGTTATAATACAGGATAATACAGAATAACATGTAATAACATCAGATAACGTGTTATAACATAGGATAACTAGTGATAATGTAGAAAAACGAAGCAATAACAGAAACAACAAAGCAATAGTTAGTGATAGCGAGACAATTGAAAGCAATCCTGTAAAACCAAAAAAATGTATAAAAGCAAGTAGTTGTAGAAATGAGAAAAGACAGACAGATAGATACGAACCTCTAGACCAGAATTAAAATATCCATACTCCTTCATCCTTTATTATCTTTTCTATTTCATCTCCTGAAATAAACCAATTATTAAAGAAATCAGAATCATGAATTCATGTTCTTGAACTTCGTGGAATTTACGTGAATTAACCCTTGTTTCGTACTTCCATTCTAGAACAGATGCTCTTAGCATAACTGCCTTAAACCTATTAATGATTTAGACCAATCACTCTTGATCATGGCAATTGACGATATTAATTTATCTTTTCTCTCTTTTCTTTTCTTTTCTTTTTCTTTTTCTTTCTTTTTCTGTCTTATTTTTGTGGAGCAGCAACATAATAAAATCAACTGTCTGGGAATAGACTTTGTAATAGCCTGGTAAAAGAGGGAAGCTCTTCCTAAGTTTTAGATATTAACATTATCTTGTTAGCTTACCAGAAGGGTGAAAAGACAATGCCAGACCCTAACAACTGCGCTCATTAGCTCGGAGAAGAAAGCTCACATTTATGAAAAATGTTGCAATCGATGAAAGACAAACTCTGTGCCTTATAACCAAAAAACTCAATAGGTAAAATTCACATTCAGAAATAGACCTTCAGAGACTGATAATCAAGACTAAGCCAACAGAATTATGTAGAAGATGCATTATCAATAATTGAGAGCACCAAACATTACCATTTCCTATACACACTAAGTTTACTGATAACAGCAGCCAGGATGTTTACTTGCATTGGATCTTGGGCCATTGGTTTAGGAGTTACTGTTTGTGTGGAGTGCTCTAATTCACTTAAGAAGAGATCAAAAATAGGTAGCTTTCTTTTTCTGTTTCAAGAGGAGTTACTGTTGATTGATGGGCAGCAATCCAAATATGGATTTGATGATTCAAATATTCGAAATCAGGGGGCTGTTGTTCAAAGGTTGTAAAATATAAGAGCTAATTGATACTGTTGTTTCTTTCTTCAAAGTTATCTTCAAAATAAGCTTGATCAAAGTAATAGGTTGTATAAGTTGTATAGATTTCAGCTGAATGCTTATTCAAGAACCAGTTCTAAAAGTCTTAGAATTATTTGCTGGATTGTTCTTCAATAAAAAAACAGATCAAGCAGAAGAGCAGAGGATTAAGTTCAATGAAATCTAGGTCATTTCTGTTGTGTGCTGCAAAGTGTTCTTCTGATTGCTGTGGCAGATATGAGTAATCACCCATACAATAAGGGAATAAGTGAATTTTGACAACCTCACAGGGAGCACCACTTTTATGTTATGGGTTGGAGTAATAAGCTAACGGATAGCAAGGGAGAACAGGATTGTAGGGTGATGGAAATAATCAAAGGGGAATTCAACTTTAAAGAGTGAATTGAATGAGTATAGATTCAATGTGCAAGATTAGTCTCATAAAATATCTCAGTCACTATTCTTTTCAAAGATAACTGGGGAATCTGAAGGTAGAAAGATAGTCCATACTGTCAAAAATTGATCACTGCTGGTATTAATTCTATGTCTTTACATCAGCACTCTTAGAATTCAATATCAGATATCAACTTGTGCTCTTCAGTTATGTTTATACAAATAGTCTTCAAATACTACAATTATTCAAACAGGAAAAGGCCAACAAGTAATCTTTTATTCTAAGATGTTCAGATACTTGAAGGTAGGGAAAAGAAAATTAGTGATAAGAGAATGATTGAGATAAAAGTTGTTATTTTTATTTATTTGATTCTTGTCTGAGAGATAATTTTCTACAGCTAAGAGACTCATTGCTTATATAGCTAATGAAAGTGGTCAACAACTAGGTCAACAGTCAGGTCATTAATCAGGTCAATGATCACTATCTAAAAATAGAGTGGTTAATTATATGACATTAATGGCTAATACATGTGATAACTAATAAAAATTATGGGCTTCAACTGTAACAATATTACAAACTTTAACAGCTTCCTTCTCATCAATGACAACCCATGTGTTAACAAGACAAGCAGTCCTTAAAACATAATTAGAGCTTATACTTCTTACTAGCTTTGCCACTAGCAATTCAAGCCTAACAAACTTCAATAATTGCTTATTCACTGAAACATCAGATCCAGAAAACCACAACTTAGAAAACACCTTATTTGTAGAAACTATTACCACCTCTTTCAGAATCTCTCACATTGAATTCAAATCTCCATAACACTTAGTATTATTGAAAGCCACTATTTTCTTAAGAATATGTCCAAAAAACACTTTCTAAATCATGATTAACTTTCATTATTAGCATTTTTGACTTGGAATTTCTATCTATCCCTATTTGCTTGTTTGCACATACTGTTAAAATGAACATCCAAAAGACCACCCAAACCGACTGTGATTGACACTGCTTTGTGATTAGTATCAAAAAATTCAGAAACTGGCTTAATTTTATGGTCAGCAACAGCAGATATCAGACTGTAAGTAACAAAAACAAAATCAATGACTTTTTTCATGCCCTTAAAATTGCTTCAAGTAAAAGTCTTAGTCAATGAAAGTCTATGAAAAAAGTTAACCAACTCCAGATCCATGCAAAATCTGAAACTTGTGCTCTTTTTAGTACTATCTTTATTAAAATCTCTACTTACTACTGCAAAAGTGCTAGAATTGACAGCTTTGGCAATAAAAAAATTGATTTTAGATGTTTGATCATATCTTGTCTCAACAGATACATCAGCATACAAACCTAAAATTGTAACAGATAACTTCTCTTTGAACAAAAGCTTAATTGAAATAATTTGACCTGAAATCTCCTCCACCTTAAACACATGACAAACAAAAGAATTGTCTAATATAACTGCCACCCTGGTTCCAAAAAAACTCTTATCAAGACCAGAAGTAAAAATACACATTTTACTAAATTTGTTCACAATTCAGAACTAAATACTAGATCTTAATTTAGTTTCAGTGATGATTAAAACCATGTTACCCAAATTTATGTGTTATCACACAATATCTTCCTGCTTGGCTGGCATATTAATGCCATGAATATTACACATAGCAATTCTCCAAACTAAATTACTTATTAAAAAAAAGAAAACACCTAAGAACCTAAGCCAGTATACAACTAATCTAACTTTACCAAGACGGTGTTATAAGTGATTACTTAGAATCTTAAGTCAAATAACAAACTCGTAACTTGGTGCTTGAAAGTTATTTGCATTTAATGATGAATATGATCTGAAGGTTTTGATTGATGAGTTCTTTGTATAATGGACAGAGATTCTTTGTTAAGGTTATTTATGGTTTTCTTGTAAGTTGTTTCCTAATTTCTTTCTCAGCTTGGTGACCAGATTTATTCTGACAGTCATGCTCTTTTGGTAAGCTATCTGATAATATATATATAATTCTATCCTTATTTTTGGGTCTTTTACTAGGCTATCCATGACATCAATAACTTAGCACTTTTAATCTTTTAATTAATTAGTATACAACAAAAATCAAAGAAAAGAAATAAAGAAAATTAAAGAAATGTAAGAAATAAGCCAAGGTGATTTGCAAGTTAGTATTCTGTTAATAGCCATAATCAAGAGCTATTGTTCCAGTGTGGTTAAGTATCAATTACTATCAACATGAAGTATTGATAGTAGAAGTAAGTTTCTTAAATAGCAAATAGTTATTTATTGTGGTTTGAAAAGTTGTCTAGATGAAATCTAAACTGAGAGGTCTCTAACTAAAAAGATTCTGTCTTTTTTACTTTTAATATTACTGCTATATATACATAATTGATGTTCTATAAGATTGCTCACATTCTCGAGCAATATGTTATGATTTCTTGAGCAATGCTTACATTGCTGAGCAATGTGTCTTAATTTCTAACATTGCTCCATATTGCTGAGCAATGTGTCATGTTTTTTTGACATTGCTTTACATTGCTGAGCAATGTGCTCATGTGCTAAATACTATTTACTTATTGGTCTATTATTTTCTTATATCTGTTTTTTTTTATGAGTAATATTATCTCCTCTTTTTTAATATTGAGCTCTGTCGAAATCTTTATTCTGAATTAGTTTTAATACTTCTTTTTCTAGTATTGTCTGTTCGACTTTATTTTTCACTTCTTCTACTTGTACATTGTTTATTCTTCCCCATTGGTTAATGATTATGGTTTCTATGTCAGAGTGTAACAGTATTTTTAGATAGTTCTGAAATATGTTGTACAGTCAGTAAATTGTTCTCACATGTAGTGTTGAGTTTGTTTTCTTTTCAATAAATTCTTCAATTTGCTGTATTATGTTTTGGTTAAATATTCTCTTGAATTTGTTGATATACAACTCTTGAATATTCAACTTTTGATCCAACTGGTAGTAACAGTATGATATTGGAAGTTGTTCTGTCTATTGCTTCCAATTCTCTTTTGTAAGTTCTTCTGTTGGTGCCATAATAAGTATTTTTCCAAAAGTGTTTTTTACTTTTTCTATTATGTTATCTGACCAGTTTTTATCATTCTTTGGTAACCACTGATATGGTGTATTCTTTGTCTTTCTTTTGGTGTTTTAATAGCAAATTGTTTGGTTGTTAACAATAACTTCTATGTCTAAAGATTATTGACTTAAGGCCTGAAATAATTGTTGAGCTATGATGTGAATATGATCTGGTATTTCCATTTTTTTTGGTTGTTTTTGTCACGTGTACTGTGTCTTTATATACTCTTTTATTGTTTGATTTTATGTATTTGGTCCAATGATTATGATTGGTTCCATATCTCATGGAATCTCATTTGGTTGAACTAGTATTTGTTGTACTCCCAATTGTGGAATGTTATTGGTGGATGATAATGCTATCTGGTAATATAGTTTCAGTCAATCATCATGTGCTGCTTTGGCTAATATTTTGTTGTCCCATCTTAATTTATAAGCTCCATTTCCAAGAATTTCTTTTATGTGAAATGGTTCATTCCATTTGGAGTCGAATTTTCCACTCTATTGTTTTTCTACTTTGGTATGATATAAAAGTACTTTGTCTCTAATCTTGAATTCAACTGGTTTATTTGGTAATTGGTTATCATGTCTTTTTTTTTGTTTTTTTTGTAACTTTTGAATGTTATCAGCTGCTTTTTATCATGTGTTTTCTAATGTCTCCATTAAGTCATATGTTCTTTTTAACAATGTTTTTTGGAAATTCTCTTTTGTTATTGGTTCTGTTGGATATGTCTTAACTTCTATCTCAACTGGTAATGTTGCTGTTCTACCATATACTAATTCAAATGGTGTTGCTTGTGTAGTGTCTTGTTTTATTGTTCGATAAGCAAATAATACTGATGGTATAATCAAGTCCCATTTGTTCTGGTTTTCTTGGCTGATTTTGGCAATGGTTTCACACAATGTTCTGTTAAACCTTTCAACTAACCCATTTGTTTGTGGATAGTATAGTGATGATAATGGTCTTTTTATCCCAAATCTTTGACTTAATTCTGCCAATGTTTTATTCACAAAGTGAGTTCTTTGATCTGATAATAGTTTTTTTGGACATCCATGTCAGCAGATCAAATCTTGATAAACAAATTCAGCAACAGATTCTGCATCTACTCTTTGAATGGCTTTTGCTTCTGGCCATTTTGTGAGATAATCCATGCTACTGCAATATATCTGTTGTCTCTGCTTGTGATTGTTAATGGTCTGACTAAGTCAATTCCAATGTGATCAAATGGTTGTCCCATTTTGATTGGTCTTAATGGTTCACTGGGTTTTGTTACTTCTCTTCTTTGACAAGCATCACAATTTTGAACATATTAGATGATGTCTGGATACATTGATGGCCAATAGTATCTTTTTTTGGTTCTTTCTATTGTTGCTTCTTTATGAAAATGTCCTGCTATTGGATCTGAATACATGTTAAACAGTATTGTTTTTCTCTCTGGCTCTGTAATTACTCTAGTTGGTTGATCTGAATTTTGTCTATTCTTCCAGTAAAGTATATTTTGATGGTTGATAAAATATTTTGATTGTTGTTTTATACTATTTCATTCCTTTTGAGATAATTTCTCTTTGAACTGTTGAGTATTTATATAGTGTTAGATTTGTTAGTATTTTTGTGTGTTTATCTTTTATTATATTTTTCATTGGATTGGTTTGGGTTTTAATATATTTTGGTTTGAAATGTTCAGATTTGTCTCATTTATACAAACCATCCACATTTCCATTGTCTTTTCTTTTTTTGTAGTGTACCGTAAATGTATATGGTGATAATACTAGTTTCCATCTTGCATGTCGATCATTAACAAACTCTTGTTTCTGAATTGAAGTCAATCCTTTGTGATCCATAAATACTTCAAATTTCTGGCTCAAGTATTTTTTCTATTTTATAACTACCCAATAGATTGCTAAGTATTCCAATGCTGGTGTTCTATAGTTCTTTTTGGCTGGCATTAAACCTTGGCTGGCAAATGCCACTGGATGTTCTCTTCCATCCAGTTCCCTCTGAGATAGTACTGCTCCCAATGCTTGACCTAATGCATCAGTAGTAATAATAAATGGTTTGCTGTAGTCTGGATAGATTAACACTGGTGCTTAAATGAGCTTTCTTCTTAAAATGTCAAAAGCTTCTTGTTGCATTTCTGTCCATTCATATTTCACGTTCTTGGTTTGTAGATGGTTGAGTGGCTAAGCTATTTTAGAAAAATCTTTGATGAAGTGATGATAATAGCTTGCAAATCCTAAAAATGATTTTAGTTTGGTTACATTGGTTGGTACTGGAAAGTTTTTTACTATCTCTATCTTGTCTGAGTCTGTCTTGATGTCGTTTTTGCTAACTATGTGTCCCAAAAATTTCAATTCTGTTTTGCCAAAGAAGCACTTGGTAGTATTTAGCTTTAATCCTGTTTGTCGTAGTCTTTTGAATACTTGTTGGAGATAATGGAAATAATCATCGAATGTTCTTGAGAATACATTGGTATTATCTAATTAGATTACCACTGATTTCCACAATAAACCAGTATACACAATTTTTATTAGTCATTGGAAGGTTGCTGAAGCATTAGTTAAGTCGAATGGCATGACTTCAAACTCAAAATTTCTCTCTCTTGTGGTAAATGCCATTTTCTCTTTGTTAGCTGAGTTTATGGCTACTTGTCAGTAACTACTATTCAAGTCTAATATTGAAAACCATTTATTTCTGCCGAAAGCATTGAATAATTTTTGTATCCATGGAGTTGAATAGCTGTCTCCATGAGTTATACCATTAAGTTTCCTGTAGTCTACACAAAATCAGATCTTTCCATTCTTCTTACAGATGAGTACTACTGGTGATAATCATAGACTTATTGATGGCTGGATTAGCCCATTGTCAAGCATTCGATTAATCTCTTAACAAATAATCTTATGGCTGGCTGGTGGTACTCTATATGCTCTTTGTTTAATTGGCATCATATCTCTAGTTTTTATTTAGTGTTGGATGATGTCTGTTCTACCAAATTCATTTTCACTGGCAAAGATGTCATTGAAATTGTTGAGCAACATCTTGAGCTGCATACATTGAAGTGGGTCTAAGTTTTTTATGTTTATCTGTTCCAATTGTTCTGGTTGGACAAATAACATTCATTTCGTCTATAGATTGTTTGTAATGTAATATCTATATATTCACACAGTTGTGGAAAATCTGAAATAGTACTTGGTGGTTGATTCTCAATTTCAGTAGTCAAATATCTGAGACTGGTTCCTTCTGGTATCTCTACAACATTTTCTGTGTTGTTGTAGATGGAAATTTTGATATGGTTGTGGTCTTTGGCTGATATGTGTAGATTGATCAGTCCAACTTCTGCTTCAAAAATTTGTGCTTGATCTTTCATTTTCCTTTCTACTGCTACTATGTACTGATCATATGATGGAATGGAAATTGCTTGACCAGTTGAAATAATTTCTTCTTGGCCAACAATTTTTTTCTCTGCCATATTGACTGGTACATCTATTTTACTCATGAATCCAAATTCTTGTATCTCTCTGGCTGTTATTTCTAACTCTTTCCTTTTTCCAACTGAGCTACTCTAACCAGAGGCAGGAATATTACCTGTACTATTTTTTCATTTGGCTCTATGATATAGGCTTTTTCTGAGTTATTTTGTAGTATTGCCATGATATTTTCTACATACCTGGCATCAATTATTTCTCCTCTTATAGTAATCTCTCTTTTTGCTAAACTACTTCTGGAAGCTAGTTGAACTATGGTTGTTGCTGGTATTTCCAATGCTATTTTCAAATTGATGTAGGTGTGCAAATGTGGTTCCAATTTGATGGTATCTTTCTCTAAATACCTTAAATCAAACCTGGTATCAGTATCATGTGTGCATTCTGGCATGATACCTTCATCGTTATTACTAAACCATTTAAGTTCCTGTTCCTTTGTGAGATCAGGGAGTGCAATATATTGTTCATAGTCTGAATTGGAGTTTGAATCTGAGTTATTTTTATTGCCATATTGAACAGAGCTAAAACTGTTGTTTTTGTCATCATCGTTGTCAAAGTTGGAATTGGGATCAAAAATTGATTCCAATTCTAATGCATAGCTGCTAATTGGTTTGATTTCCTCTGAAATCATGTAGATCATGTGTGGTGGTAGATTGTAAATAAAATCACATTCATTACAATATTGAAAGTCACATGGAATCAAACAGTGATCACATAGTCAAGTGTTTAGTTGCTCTAACCACTGTTCTTGCTCTTCTCTGGTGGGCACTAATTCTTGGTAGTGTTTGTGGAATTGCTTTGAGTCCAATAGGTTTATGACTGGTTCTAGATCCCAATCGAATTCTATAGGTTCTGAAGGATTATTCTTGATGGTCTTAATTTCTTTTGGCATTGCCCCTTCAATTTTGGCGAGTGCCATTCACTAGATCTCATCATCGTTGTGTGGACAACTATCCAGACATCTCACAGTTCTTCTCCAGGTGGCTTCTAATGGTGTCCTTTTCCTTATCCAGTTGCTTATAAGAATCATGTATTAACACAACTTATTGTATGTTCTTCCTCTCCCAGAAATGTTATTCCATATTTCTTTGTTGAAAAGAGTTTTTTCACAAGCCAAGCATGGCTCATTATCTCATTTTTTCACTTGTTTTGGTCTTCCAAAGCATTCAATGAAGCATGGGTGGCAATAGAACTTGGTTGCTATCTGGTATTCTTCATCATTGCCACAGTATATGCCCATTGATAACAATTTCTTGCTGCAATTGATGCACTCTAGTTTCAGTCAGCAATAAGTAGATCATTGTTGTGTAGTGTAGATGTAGGAGTTAGAAGAAGTGGTGTTAGTGGGTATTGTTTCTTCTTTCTTCCCTTTTCTCTTTCTCTTATCATTTTCTTCTTCCCATTTCCAGTTTGGTGTCAGCTCATTTTCATCGTTGTTGGTTCAGATCAGATTGTCAGTCTCCCAGGTAGGTTTTTCTCTTTGCTTTCTCTTTACATTGTCATTTCATGAGAGTATTGGTGGCAGCTCATTGTGGTCCTCATTGGTCCACAAGACTTGATATGCCTCCCATGTTGGCTTCAACTTCTCTTTCTCAAAATTAATAAGTGGTGCTGGTGTGTTGGTGGTCTTGAAATGGCCACATGTGGCTGGTATACATGTGTGTCAACCATTTTGACTAAGTTGGAGTTCTTGTGTGTTTCAATCAAGAGTGGCATTTGTTTTGGACAACCAGTCATTACCAACTAGAGCTTGGTATTGGGTGGCTTTCATTACTAGTATCTTGATTAGTACAATGATGCCATTAACTTCAATGGAGAAGTTATCAATTTCTCCAATGAGTGTTTTAGTCACTCCATCAGTGGTAATAATTCTGGCACTGACAGCGTGATCAACTCAGTGACCTAATTGATCCATAAATTGTTTTGTGATGATACTGTCAGCTGATCCACTATCTAGAATCAGTTTGATAGAATGGCCATCAACTTTTGCATCAGTATACATGGCAGTGATGGGTTTCTTTTTGAGTACGGCTCTACTGAACAATCATGTAACTGATGGTTCTTTGAGTTCAAATGGAAAAATGGTGTCCAAAGATTCATTCTCAGTGATCGTAGCAGGTGGAATGTTGTTGGTAAGTGTTTGTTGTTAGTTGTTTTTTGGGTGGTTGGGTTGGGCATCTGCTGAGGTCACCAGAAGACTTAAATAGTTCTGAGAATTTGGGTTTTGGGCATATCCAGTTCTTGAACTCCGAGAACATGATTCCATTGGTTGGTAAGAGGAGTTGAAGATCAGTTGGTGAACAACCATTGCCAATCTCCAGTTTTGTATAATTCGGTGTCTTGGGTTTCCTGATGTCATAATAGTGGAGTTTTGGGGTAGTGTTTGGATTGATTGTTGAGACTGATAGATTACTTGAGGCTGTGGCTGATAAATTACTTGTGGCTGTAATGGATAAATTGTTGGTGGCTGTAGTTGATAAACTGGTGGTTAATATACTGGTGGTTAATAGATTGGTTGCTGCATCATTGGCAAGTAAGTGGTTTGATATTGTGCTGAATTTGATTGATAATTCAGAGTTGAGAACTGGCAATCAGAGTTTCAATATTGATTTCTTGATCATTGGTTATTTACACACTAGTGGCAGTCAATTTGGATATGTCCTTGTTTACCACAATAGTGACAGATACACATTTCCTGTTGCCACTGTTGATTGGTCAATGAAGATGAATGTGGTTGGTTCTGTGAATGATTAGAGTTTTCTTGATTATTGTGTCATTGTGGTAGTTAATAAATTGCCTGATTGTTATTAGCTAAGTATCTTTCTATCTTTTGATTAATTGTTTTACTAAATTTCTCCAATTTGGAATCCAATTCAGATGATCTATTCATCACTAGATTAATGGCTTGGGCATGGTTGGTCTCAGACTCAGCTGATTTGAAATCTCTGGCACATATGACTGTGTCTTAAAGGATGCCTGAATGCAATGGACATACATGTTGCAAGATGCTACTGCACAAGCCATGGATAAACTGATTGAAGATCTGTGGTGCTGTGAAATAGTTGGCATTAATTGCTTGAATTTGGCATAGGTTTCTATGAAAGCATCCTAGGTAAGTAGTGACTGCTTTAGTTTCTCCTTGCTTCATGGTGGTGAATGTATTGACTAGGTAATTAATACTGTTATTGTTGCTAAAGTATCTTAAGAATTCCACTTTAAAGGCATTGAAGTCTTGTGGTTTATTAATCAAGTTCTAATACTATGAATTGGTGATATCCTTGAAAAAATAGGGAATGGCTTGCATTGCTTGGACATTATTCCATCTATTGGCTGTGATAGTCTTTTCCATGTCATTTAGCCATACTTGAGTGTTATTCTTTTCACCAGTAAAATTGTTGAGTTTTGCGATTGGTGCTTAAGCCATTGGGTTTAAGTTGGGTTGTTGTGGTGGCTGTTGAAGTGGTTGTTATATGGGTTTGGCTATTGGATTAATTGGTGGTTGATTGATGACGATTACCAAAGGTAAGTTTGATTGGTTAGTTAGATTGGAGTTTTGATTATTCTAAGTTGGTAGTGTCTGAATATTTGGAGTTTTACTTTCCAGATTTTCTGGATTTAAGTGTTGCTAAGTTTAAAGATTCAGAATTTCAAATTCCAGGTTTTCAGTAATTGGGTTTTGGTAAGTAAATTCTTGATCCTCGGATTCTTCTTTTTCTTCCTCTTCTTGTTCTCCTTTTGATTCAGTGATTTTCCATGGACTTGCTGTTCTGAAGTCTGGTTGAAGTGGTAGTGACTGGAACTCTGATGGCATTGGTAATTGTGATTTAAATCTCTCAAAATATTTGCCGTATGGTCCTAATAACTCTGCTTTCTTTTGTTTACTTTGGAATGAAAATCATCCAAATGTTGATGTTGCATTTAATGTGGACGTGCCTGCTAATGTAATATTGATGGTGCTTCCAGGTGTGTGATGATATGATAGATATGGTAGAAATTCAATTCTTTGTTTCTTCCAGATTGGTAGTTATATTCTTTTAGGCATTATCACTGGTGTTTGTAACCTTCTTTTGCCTTTGTCTGCATAGGTGATAGGGAATTGTTGTTGGGTGTATCTTTTAATAGTTTAGTTGATTTCTCTGATTATTGGTGCAAAACTATAGTTCCTTAATAAGTTGGTGTGTTAGAATAATTCTGTGTAAAAGTTTTCTCTTGCTGCTTCAATGTTAACTGTTCTTCTTAAGCAGTCAGTGATTTTATCATTGACATAGAAGTTGAAAGCAGATTCTGTTGAATAATGGTTGTTGTTTAGTCCTAATTGTTGGCTGTACTGCTGAAACAAGGCTTTAGCAAATCCTAAATGGTTTGCTCCTATGATTTCTGATTCTGCCACTTTTAGATGATGGTTGTTGGTGCCAGTTCTCTGTAAGATTATATCTCACAGAAAGCACCAAATATTACAAGTAATTACTTGAAGTCTCAAGTCAAATAACAAACTCATAACTTGGTGCTCAAAAGCTATTTGCATTTGATGATGAATATGATCTGAAGATTTTGATTGATAAGTCTTTTGTATAATGGACAGAGATTCTTTGTTGAGATTATTTATGGTTTTTTTGTAAGTTGTTTCCCAATTTCTTTCTTAGCTTGGTCACCAGATTTATTCTGGCAGTCATGCTTTTCTGGTAAGCTATCCAATAATATATATATAATTCTATTCTTATTTCTGGGTTTTTTACCAGGTTATTCATGATGTCAATAACTCAGCACTTTTAATTTTTTAATCAATTAGTATACAACAAAAATCAAAGAAAAGAAATAAAAAAAATTAAAAAAATGTAAGAAATAAGCCAAAGTGATTTGCAAGTTAGTATCCTATTAATAGCCATGATCAAAAGCTATTGTTCCAGTATTATTAAGTATCAATTACTATTAACATGAAGTGTTGATAGTAGAAGTGAGTTTCTTAGATAGCAAATAGTTATTTATTGTGATTTGAAAAGTTGTCTAGATGAAATCTAAACTAAGAGGTCTTTAACTAAAAAGATTCTGTCTTTTCTACTTCTAATGTTACCACTATATATACATAATTGATGTTCTATGAAATCGCTTACATTTTCGAGCAATGTGCTATGATTTTTTGAGCAATGTGTTCTAATTTCTGACATTGCTCCACATTGCTGAACAATGTGTCATGTTTTTTTGACATTGCTCCACATTGCTGAGCAATGTGCTCATGTGCTAAATACTATTCACTTATTGGTTTATTATTTTCTTATATTTGTTTTCTTTTTATGAGTAACAACGGAACCAATAGAGGCTTTAAAAATTACCAACTTAGACTCCAAAGAGCCTATTTTGGTAGTCAAAATCTTTGAACTACTTGAACCCAAATCAGAAACACCAGAGAAACCAAGAGAAAGAAAAAAAGGTACCAAACCAAGATTATCCAGAACCATATCTGCATTTATATTCAAATCAGCAGTCATAGAGGCAGTTAAAACATAAGAAAAAGAAGAGAGAGCCAGAAACATCAACTTGATGTTATTGAGTTTGCATATCATGCGAGAAACCTAATTTGTTAAAAGTTCTAATGAGCATTCTAGGGAGGCCAAGTGAGTATTCAAAAATACAACATCTAATAAAACAAGATATAGAACACCATCAAAACTTAAGACACCAAAAGAAAAAAAACCAAAATCAAAATTGAAGTGAGCACTACCAGAAAGACTTATATTTGAGACCACCTGAATCCAAGATTTGTTACCAAAAGCAGCAGAATAAGAGATTGGAACATTCTTCTTTTCATATAACTTAGCAAGCTAAAAGCATCTTCCTTCCAAAGCAATTTTTTTAAAAGACTTTGTCAAAAATGACAGCATAGATATATCTAAAACTTTACATTCAAAAGCTGAATGATCAAACCACCCACATTTTTCATATCAAATCAAATCCATCCTAGTTCAAGAAAGTTTTACTCCACCAAGAACTGGCTCTGTGCAAAATGTAGATTCCAACATTTTATCAGATTCAAAACAAACTATAGCACAGCAAATCTTATTACCAGACTCCAAAAACTGATTTATAATGCAAATTTTCTCACCAGTCCTTTCAAACAAAGTGCCCAAATCATAAGCCATTGTTTCCACAGACAATGTAAACAAAAGCACTTTAAAACAATTTCTAAACATCCAAGTTTCTTGATTACCTATGGCCATAGCCACATACATAGAGTCTTTTCCAATTAGAAAGAACCATCTTGAAGTTAATTGCACAGTCTAATCTAATTTGGTAAACTCAACTACAGTCTTTTGTCATATGCCAATCAACTGAATCTTGATTAACCTAATTTTACCAAATTTAGATACTGTGACAATGATCATTTTTTTTGGTGTATCCATGAAAATTTTTTTGATGACCACAGCCTAATCTGAACATATACCTTGTTTTTTGAGATTAGTATTTATAATAATCCTTTTTTCACTAGCCAATAACATGGTCTTTTCCATGTTTTTTTTTTGAAGTGAAAATAGATTAAATAATCTTTTCAAATTTTGAGGGAGTAGTGACTCTCTCAAAACCATTGACTGAAGAAAAAAATTTTCTGATAAAATAAGTCTTTGTCATTGCTGATTTTTCTTCCACAGCACTAAGATTAATATTAAGAACAAAAAACTTATTAATGAATACTTCAACTTAAGATTTAATAATTTTTGGGTTAACTTACTTTTTATCAAAAGAAATTTTAAGAAAAAAAGGGAGAAGCTCATTATTTTCATTCATGTCATAATTGATTAAACCAAAAAGGGAGTCACAAACCAGACCAATATTAACTCTTTTAGCTTTAGAGGTGTTTGCTGCCAAACCAAGAAGAAAATTATTATCAACACCTAAAAAAATATCATCATCTCTACTATCATCAGATATACTGTTCATATCTAAATATACACCACTACTAGTACCAAGTTTGACCAAAAAGATATCTTTTTCATCTTCAGAATGCTTGACATTATCAACAGAAATCTTCTTCTTTTAAGAAAAAAACCCCCAACAGAATTATGAAAAACTTTTTTGGATGCCTTTTTCTTAGACATAGCACTACCTAAAGCAGCAATCAGGTTTACTACAAAAAGATTATTTGATTAAGAAATGTTTGTAAGAGATAGCAAGAAAAAATAAAAAAAACTTTTTTTTCAAAAAAAATGCTCTTTGGGAATATTTGAAAAGAAAAAAAAAAGAAGTTTTTTTTTTTTCTCTAAAAATCCAATAATATTAAAACAATAACTTTATTAATGGTTTTTTAAATTATAATTATATTTGTTTTATTTTTTAGTTTTTTAATTTTTTTAATAATTAAAATATGTAATTATTATATTTGGTTTTTAAATTAATTTAAATATTATTATTAATAAAACTAATATATTAAAAAAAGTTATATCTAATATAATTTTTTTAAATTTTAAATTAATTAAGTTGGTTTTATTGTTTAGATTTATTGTTAAAATTCATATTTTTTTGATTATAAAATTAGATAATATTTTTTTATTAAATATTTTATAAATATAATTTAAATATAGTTTATGTATTTATTATATGTAACTAGTTATTTAAGCCAGTCAAAACAACACTAATTACTTATAATAATACTAATATTATTAAACAAACCAAAAAAAAATACATATTGATTATGTAAATTTTAGTTAATAGTAATAGTATTATTAATATTTAACAGTTAAATTACATTATTTAACAGAAATTTAACCAATCTATACAAGCTATAAAGAATTATTAAATTGTTATAAATTAAACTACACTTTCTATATTTGGATTTATATAATTAAATTCTATTTTTATAACTTTTTATTAAGTATTAAACCATAAAAACAACAAAATTTCTTGCCAAAACAGCTTTTTTAAGTATACTTAAAGTTTTTATATAACAATTATTAAAAACTATATTTTTATATATAGTGTTATCAGAGGTTTTTGGTCTCTTTTCTTAAATGTTGGTAATGTTAATTTGCTGTGAATTCACGTTTTCAGGAAGTAGTTGGACCTCCAGTAACTGAATTTATCTTCAAATTATCTCCTATAATTTGAACTTGTTGGGCTTATGAGTGGAATGGCCAATTCTGTGCCAGTTGTTTTATGTAGTTATGTTGTAATAAACATCAACTCTTTCCCAGGAATTGCTCATCTAGAAGCTCACTAAAAATGTGTAGTTACTTTGCTGTGAAAGTCAACTTTTCTACAGGAATCTTGTCTGTAGGCTACCCTAATAATTGTAATAAGAAAAGAAAAGAAAAATAAAAAGAAATGTAAAAAAAATAGGATTTTATCAAGGGAAACGTTTTTCTATCCAGGCCTGGAGTCACTAACAGTTTACTGAAATTAGTAGCTAATCAATTTCAAAACATTAGTTGGGTTTTGAGGATTTTCCAAGTGCAATAATTAAAGAATTTGGTTTTTTAAATTATTTGATATTTATTTCTTTTTGTGTGTATAGGAATGGTCCTAAGTGATAAATCTAAAGTAAGATACATTTTTTCAAAGAGAGATGCTATTCTTTTATACAACTTATCATAACACTATTCTATGAACTTGAACTTTGCTATTTTCTACAATTTCGCTGAACTAAAGATACATTTTGGTGAACTACAAGTTATTTCTGCAAACTATTAGATATTTTGGTGAACTATCAATTATTTCGGCAAATTTCTACAAATTTCGGTGAACTTTTGAATGTTACATAGTTCAGAGTATTGCATGATTGATTATCGCAATTAGGTTATATTTGTGTTGTGTACAAATTGGGTTATTAATTTAAATGATAATTTCGGATATTTTGCTAATGTAATAAGTGATAATTTGAAACGATAATATATGCTAATTAATGATAGGATTTATAAGATAATTTCATGCTAAATAATATCTCTAATTTCATCTGATAACAATAGCTATATACTTAGTATTAACAACAATATTAGAAGTTTTAAAATATATTACCAAAGAAAACAAAATAAAATAATCTAATCAAAAAACTTATAAGCTTGAAATTTTACTTATAAATATTAAAATAAAATAAATTTTGAAAAAATTATTAATTTAAATAAAAAAATATTATTATTTAATTAATAAACTAATTTATATATTATACAAATATAATTAAATATAATTAAATACAATAATTAAATTATGCAATATTTTAAACCATATAATATTTAAAAATTTGGTAAAATAACTTATAATTTGCCAAAATATATATTTAATTTGTTAAAATATTAGTAAAAAAAATAGTGCTAAAATTTAAAATAAAATATATATAAAAAGCTTCTTTTTTTAAGAAAATATATTAATTATCAACTTAAGAATCAATATATTTATTAATTAGTTACTACAAATCAATAAAATAAATATCTACTTTTAACTATTAATTTCAATAACAAATTAGTTGAAATGTAATAATCATTTTTCTAAATCCACAGTGTAGATAGGTATTGTCACATGATATTAATAGGGATTACTAAATAAGTAATTAACATTTTTGTTGATTGACATTACTCAGCAAAAATTTCAAGATTCTCATAAAGGACTTGGTTTCTCTATATTTTTGCAAGACACACCATGAGTAGTTGGAAAAACGTCAATAATTGGCATGTTTTTTCAGTTTTTTGTATTTGATATCTTTGATATTCCGAAATTGCTTCTGACTTGTCTTTCTGAATCGCTTATTGGAACAGGCATTGGTATGGTGTTCTTGATCAAGTTGATTTATTTCTAGATTTTGAGATAAAACGCTCTAATTAATTGAAACCCCCCTTCAGGACGACCAAGAACTGTATTAACTGGGCGAAAGATTATTTAAACAAAAATTTAAAAGACCTTGTCGTAGAACATGAAGGCATTAAAGTTAAAACCAATGAGCTTGAAACCTGTACAGGCGATGTGGATTTGAGCAATCGAAAAGGAAAGCTTATTACTATTTTTGACGTTCAATTGACGTTAAAATGGTCTGGTAAGTTTGAAAAGGTTGTTATTAAATTTCATTGTTATTAAACGTTTCAAATTTGACGAATTGACTCAATCTTGTGATTTCTCAGGCAACGCATCGGATGGTACTGAGGTCAAGGGCACAATTCATATACCTGAATTTGCCCACGATACTGAGCCAAGCGATATTGTGGTATGTGGATTGATCAAAACTGATAATTTTGGCAGTGATGAATTGGATTTTCGATTTTATATGATACTTCTTCCTAGTTTGATATTACTGTTGAAGAAGAAAATAGCCGTACAGAACCTATCGAAGATTTAGTGAGGAAAGATTTAGTTCCTCTTTTACGAGAAAGATTGGGGAACTTCTCTAAAGACCTTATTGACAGTAAGCTGTTTATCTCTTCAGGTTGCTTTCGGCATTTCTTATACAACATCTTCTTTTTGTAGATCATAGCAAAGATGTATACATTAAGCCATCCGAAGTTTCTACTTCAAATCCCACACAGCTTGTAACACCATCCCACTCTACGGTTGAATCCCCGATTAAGATCTCTGAAAAGGCAGATTCAGGTCGATCTCTGGGCAAAAAGTCATTGAATACAATAAAACTTACCGAGACGATAGAATTCCAAACGTCAGCTGATCAAATTTATGAAGCATACCTCAATCCCGAACGTGTAGCAATTTGGACAAGGGCAAAACCTGAATTGGCTCGTCATGTGGGTGGAGCATATAGTTTGTTTGGTGGGAATATTACTGGGATATTCACAGAACTGGTAAATAGTATGTTTTGATTAAAAAAAAAAACGATTCCATAAGTGCGCCTCAAAGCTGAATGGTTGTTACAATATTCTTCTAGATCCCGAATCAAAGAATCGCACAAACTTGGCGTTTGAAGACGTGGCCCGAAGGTAAATTCAATCATATCCAGACATAGCTGATCAGCAAACATTTCCAAAAATGTTCACCGCCACACTTTCTTCATCCTCGAATATTCATGCCAGAACACTTTTCAAATGTCATTCTGACCTTTGATCAAGCAAGTGACTTTACGCGTGTTCACATTACCCAAGAAGGAGTACCAGTAGGCGAGGAAGAAGTTGTTCGTCGAAACTGGCAAAACTATTACTGGAATCCAATTAAGAGCGTGTTCGGGTACGCATTCTTCACTACTCCTTATAGTTCTAGTGCTAATTCTTCATCGTCAACATCTTCATCTTCTGCTGAGGTTTCTCGGCGATATTCCAAACCATCATCATCATCATCATCACAAAAACCTCGTAGTAAAGAAAAACGAAATACTCGTAGACATAAGCATAGTAGTTATAATGAGGGTGAAGGTGGTGGTAGTGGTATGGCTTTGGGATTTGGAATCACTGTAGCATTAGTACTGACCGCAATTGTTTTGGGTTTTGTGTTTTCTACGCGTCCGACTCCTGCATCTTCCACAACATCTTTTTAGATTTGGTGCACTCATATGAAATGGCGATCAAATTGGAATAGAGAAAGAGTTATGGCCGGCCTAAAGAATGTTTGTAAGGGGTTACCGGAACTCAAGACCACTTATCGATCTTCCCAGCAATGTGATCAAGCACATGCAATTCTCTTGGGATTCATAGACGCTTTTATTACAATGGATCACAATACATCAACAATCGATTAAAATTAGAAGCCAGAACAGCATTTTAAACTTGACTCAACATATAGGCATAAAAGTTTTAGTAAAAGTGATCAATTAACTTGAACCTATTAAACCCATTCAATAAAAACTGATCAAAACTCTAAAGTTTCCTCGGCAGTGCCCATTTTCCCATGGTGCAGCCTCGCCGATTTAATGTTAAAACCACCAGTGCGTGGTCCAAATTTCTTTGGGAAAAAGGTCGAAACATCATCGTTTTTCTCGGTAACATTGGGCTTTTTTAAATTTTCATGTGCATTTTCTACTTCACTACTACCCCCAACTCTTCTCTCACCTACACCACCTTCGGGTGGTAAATGAAATGTTTCAATCGAAAACTTTTTTCTCCGTAATTTGAAACCCAGTTGATTTCCTCCACCATTTGAAAGTATCGATAGTTTAGTCGCAGGCGCGAGAAGAGAATTCAAAGTTGGAAGTTTATATACGTGAAATAAACCGTTGTAATGAGCCGAGTACAGAGTGTTACATGTTTTGGGTGACCCTTATATAAGAAAGGGTTATCAAAAAGTAGGTTAGACGTATTTAAAGATTGCGCAGCATTTGAATGACAGACTTGATATATACCAGCAAATGACTCTACACCAACCAACGCGTCACACATATGAGAGACGCGCCTAATCAATGGTGAAGAATGAAGGTCTGATAATCCAGAATTATGAGAAGCATATAAATAGGCTGGTATTGTTACTACAGCTGTTCCATTGGAAGATCGCAGAATGCCTCGTAGAGCGTGAAAGAATTTGAATAATTCCTGAATTGAGATAGAAAAAGTGGAAATTCATAGATTAAGTAGATAATAATACATGGGAAATTATTTGAATGATTAAAAAACTTACTTCCACAGATGCATTAGGCCACATTGGAGACGCGATGGAGTGTATTGCAACTCGTAACACGTTTTGAGACACCATTTGACTATTCTCACTAATAGCGTTCCTGATCTCGCTCAAAATATGATCATAAACGTTTCTTCCTTCATTTTCATTTATTCTATCAAGATTATCATATAGGCTCAATTTTGAAACATCAACAGGCCACAAGGAGGCTGAATCCAGGACAGCATCTGGTATACGTTTTGTCAGATCAAACGTATTACAAAAGGATAATTGATTTTGTTTTGGCGACTCAGTTAGAAGAGGTGATATTGATGGAAGAGTCGATGCTAAAAAGGGTTTGAAGATTTATAGAATTTCCATTTTGATGATCATAAATAGAAACTTGACTAATTTGAGTATACCTTTATTTAACGTCAAACCAACGCCTACATGACTGCCAAGTTTTTTCATTCCTTTATAACGCCAAGCTATCTTCATTTTTTCAGAATTTCCCTCCTCTTCATCATCATTAGAACAGTCATCATCTTCCTCCCCATCCTGTGGTTTTTTCTCCTTTTTGCCATGTCCCTTCAATTTATCATCCTCCGAGCCTCGTTCCTCTCTGTCACTTATCCACATACATCCTTTTACCAGATTTTTTGGATCATCATCCCCACTAGTTACCAAAATCTTATTACCGTGTATAAAACCCTGTGCTATAAAATACTTCATCAACAATTTCGCGTAACTTGTGTTTCGATCCTCGGCAATCAATAAAACTGAACCTATTGGAATGCCACCACCTAAAATATGTATTTAAAAATCAGAGCCCACAGAAAATGGTATTTGATTTTCGATGAATGCATTGAACTAATATCGTTGGATGGTGTAAATTAATACTAAAAATAATAGAATTTGACCCGGAGATCTTTGAAGTGAGAAAGTGAAAGAAAAAGGATATCATCAAAAGAGAGTACACCAGTTGAGATTAGAGGTTGCCCATTATACGAAGATGGCCTAATCCCCGGTGGAGTCTTGGAATTGATTGCTGACGCTCCGTAATCAGTTAAAAAGGTCTTTGGTATTCGTTTTTGAAAGGAAGACATTAGTGAAGAGAAAACATATATAATGTCCCTCCATATATATTTAATCATCTGACTACTATGTGATTATCATAATCGATGTTATCTAACAAAATTTCCTACAATTCTTTTTTATTTAACAGCTTTAACATCCCCAGTACCCACGGAAAATAACACAGGATTAATTTGTTAATGCCTTTAGATAAGTCTGGATCTTAAGTTGAAAGGTCAAGTTTTCATTTATTTCGATTAAAGAAGTATCATTGCCTGAATTTCATCTTATTGGTTATATGTGAGAATTTGATAATGGTAATTCCTAAACCTATAAGATTCTTATTCTCTGAGTAGAATTAAGGATATCTCTCTAAAGGACGAATCATACTATCTTTGGTACCTTGAATTCTGCCCACTTGAAAAGTTCAAAGAAACCACGATTTACATCAAATTTATAATAATTATATTGACTGTTCAAGCTTCAGTTTAAATAGAAAACGCCGGGTGTAGACTTGGAAATTTGATAAGGAGGGTAGATAGGAAAGGTACCAAAATACTTTCCAAAGGAGTTTTAATCTTCTTTTATAATACTCTAATAATTGCTACAATCAGCTTTTTTTAGTTTTAGCAATAGCCTATATAAAAGTGTTGACAAAATAAAAATTGAATGAGCAAATAAAAAAATTTCTGCCAAATCAAAATTTCTGAATACATACCTTTCTTATATTCAACACATTACTCCCGCCGGTTTTACTGACAACCTTTTTCAATATATTCAAGCTTTTTTCTTTCTCCTGTTTAAGATCTACCACGATGGTTGGTTCGAACTGCAATAAAAAAAGGAAATTTTAATTATTAAAAAAGATTATAATGTTCGAGCTAAAGAGGCTGTAATTACTGAATAACTTTCGAAACCTCAAGTTAATTAATTACCTTTCTTTTAATACCCTTGATTTTAGGTTCACCCTCCAACGGCTTATCAAATTTCCCGATACTGGCTGTTGCAGTCTTGGAGATTGCAATCTCTTTATATAACTCGGCTTTTCTCGTAGATTTTGGATCAAGAATGGCAGTAGCTGAGCTATTTTTGTCTTTTGCGGCAGTCTCGTCCAAATTACGTTGATGTCGTGCCTCATTTTTGCTAACACGTTGTTTTTTGGCTTCACGTCGTTTAGCGAATTGATCTTGAAATGGATCTGATTATGAATTGGAAATTGGAAATTCATTATTTGGTATAAGGACTGATCTGGAAAAAATACGAGTTTTTTTGAGAAAACTTTCACCATCATTCGCCGATACAGGTATCAACCAATCATTTGCTCCATCATCGTTGACACCCTTGTAACCCCATCTTGAGACCCATTCACCAGTCGCCTCGTTAAATATCATTTTGCTCTTTTTCTGTTTTTGAATACCCTTTGTCTTTGCAAATTTCTCCCATCGTGTAGGAGGCTTCGCTTTTGGTAACTTTAATAAAATTTAAAATCAGAGAAAAACCAATCGAAATCCAATATGCCCAATGGTCAAGAAAAAAATTCGGCCAGTTTGGAGAACACTCAAAGAACTTAGAATCTGGATGGTTCTTACGCGCTTCTCTCTCGGTAAAATTGTTTTCACCTCCGGTAATTCAACGAATACACTAGCATCTTGAACTAACACGGGAAGCTTAAAGATTTCGTTAAATAAGAGTTGAACAGCATCACGATTATACTCTTTTAGATAATCATCTGTGTTTGTTCTATTATTATTCGAAGGAACGGAAGGATGTCGTGAATAGAGGAGATCAATTTTGCTTTTTGGAAATCAAATCTAATAAGGAATTAAGCCAATAGATGATGAAAAAACTGACTTTAATTTCGTATCATCCAATGCATTGGTATCAAAAGCTGCCAATAATCCAAGATCAAATTCCAATGGAACCGGTTTCTCCACTGTGATTGGTTTGCTTCATATATATTTTACGACCAAAAATACAAGACCAATTAACAATCGCGAGATTGCGAAAATTAATCGATTTCATTGCGAGGTCATCAAAAGATATAAGATATCAGATATCCCGATTTTTATTGTGCATTAACTCTAATAAAATATAGGAATATTTAGTTCAGGTACATACTATTTATTAGCTTGTGCTTTCAGTTGTGCTGAAACGTCCATGTTAGTAAAATTTATGATATTTCAGATATAGTCGTTCTCTTGAAGACAATACAGAAGAAATTAGAGATAAGAAATTTTGCAAAGGATCATCAGAGCTATTGGTGTTTTTTATAGTCATTGAACTCCTGGTATTTAAAGCAATCACGTGGTAAAAAAGTGATGTATTTGATAAATTGTAAATAGAATAGATTGTTGAGGAAGCTTCCATTCACAACTGACTTATTAAAAATGTAAACAAAAACTTTAGAAAACAATTTGTTGTGTTATTTTTTGAAAAATATAATATACACTTGTTAAATTTAAAAGCTAGACCCGTAAATATTGAAATTTCTTATTTGGTTCACTTTTAAAATGTAAATTCGATTTTTTTTTAAAAATTTCGACTGAAATTATACTCTTTTACAAATCTAACCTTACCCGAAAGCTTTTGATAAGATATTTTTAATCAAATGAGCAGAATTACCACTATTGTTAAAGCTATCTTTGAATTTTGGATTTCTCGCTGATATGATCTTTAATACTGCAAGACAGCGAGCTCTGTAATATAACTTCACTTTTCCGACTTTAATGGTTACTACCGTTAAAAAGTCAATAGGAATATAAACCTCTACTTTAAAAGCGCATGATTTCATCGTCTAGTTTTTCCGTTTGAGGTTTCTCTTCAGGACTAGGAATAGAATATAACTGTCTTGAAAATTTCAAAGATAAATATATTGGGTCATAATCCTCAACGCCCTGGGGTTCTTGTATTGGAAACTTGAAAGTATACATGACTCATGACCGGAAGAGAATTAGCAGACAAAATTTACTTCTATTCTCGACTTGAACTCATTGAACAACAAATTGTAAATAATCTATTGGATTGAAATTTGCTTCCATCATTCAACAGAAAAGGCGTCTACAATTTCGATATCCATAAGATTGTCTTCTAATGGCGCTGCAAGTTCAACAGAAGGCTCAATTCCAGTCGCAATATCTTCTCCAATCTCGTTTCCAATTCCAGTCCCAATAAATGCATTTAGAACCCACCTAACCAACATGGGTATATTTTGGCACGTCTGAAGTACTAAGGTCATTTTTCTATCAAATTCACTGCTCTCTCCTTGAAAAATCACATAAGGTTGAGCATCTTGGGACAAGATTAAAATTTGTAGGGTCAAGGATTGTTTTGTGTCTGGTATTTCAAAGGAAACCGAAATTTGTTTTGGTGGCTCTTCAGTGACAACTTTAATGTTAATAATATTTTCTAAAAAATTAAAAACATGTGGAATTTTTTGTTAATTACATAGTTGTAAACGCTACTAATTATTAAAAATCTACTCACCTTCAAACATTGTCTCAGCTGTATGTTGATAGTCTGAAGATGATCGGTAACTGCTAGAATTGAAGATGCTTTGAAATAATGTGTTGAATGTGAGCTGTTGTCGCAAAACCTTAAAAGAGAAATATTTGAATTTGATGTTTTCAGTATTTTGAAAATTTCAAAGATGGTTCGCGATTTAAAAAACAATTTACTTACCTTCATAATCGCATAAAGATGGCTAATATGTGTAAAAGGAACCCGGTCAATTTTTTTTGCGTTTGTAAGAAACAAATTTTCAAGACAGTAGCTCTGGATGTATTGCTGATCAAATTGCTGGTATTTAAGAGTTAAAAAAGAAATTTAATTATATCCTACGAATCAAGTCATCAAAATAAAACAAGAAATTCTTTTCAACCGTTTCCCATCGCACACCAGGACTCAAGGCAGTCAAAAGGACAGACAGGGTTGGGTTCGGAATCACATCTTTGATCTAATAATTGTAAGAAATCAAATTACTGTTTCTTTCAGAAAAAGATCGAGTCGAAACTACCTACCAGAAGCTGTTCTAATGACATTGTATCTGTATCTCGCTTTTCATATAAACCACTCAAAATATTTCCTGTTTTCAGCTGCTTTTTGGTTAATGTTTTAGAAGTAAAAGATATAATCACCTATATAGATTTCCCACCTCTGCTTCTGATGGATGCATAATTTCCTATTATCCTTGCTGTACTATCGGTCACATAAACAGGTGGTTCAAGGCGGGCAACAAAATGAACAGGCGCCGAAGGTGTTGTACCCTTTTTAGGGTTTTTAAACTTCAAAGGGTCGGGAAGTACTGTCGAGGTATCATCTGTAATGATATCATAACTAATACACATTTATGAATGTATCAGCAAGTGGTCGGGATCTCGAGTTTGGAGTGATAAAATGAGTAACCTCAAATTCAATTCTTCTGTTTGGTCATCATGAAGCAAATATTGCGGACTATCAAGAGCCAAGAACTCGTTTATTGAATGTGAATCTTCCATCGTAATCCAAAGACGATAAAATTTGGTCAAGGATTCATAACCAATACCTATGAACCATGGTGTGAAAGGAGAATAAGTTAAAGTAAATTGGTAACCCAGAGAAAAAGCAAGAGTCTTTACCTTGTCCTAAAATTCCTTTTATCATATCCCAATTCGTCTCTAACATTAAATATCGAGGAGCCCAATAGGCGATTGATGGTCCCATAAGTTCGACATTCGATATAGGAATACCATGACCTTGGACCATAATCCGAGAAATATCGTTTTCAAAAGAACTTTTTAAAGAGGATATTTAGTGAGAAGAAAATCGCATTCAAATCATAAATTAAATTTTTTTGAGATATAATTAGAGTTTTACCTCTCTCTTTCATATATGGAATAAATATCTGATGTGATACATTTCAAACACTGGAAAAAATCTATCGGTGAATGGTTCTTACAGAATTCGTCGAGTCTGTTTAAGACTTCGAAATTCTTTCGAAATAGCTTAATATTCTTTGATCTAAAATATTCATAAACATATCAAAGAGGTAATTTATGGTAATTGAAAGATAGAAATATATCACGAAACTTACTGCAAAAGGTTGGTCAAAAGATCATCAACCTATTTTTCAAAGAAATATTGGTAAATATCCCTTAAAAAAATGAATTGAAAATACCAATTCAACTTTTTCTCACTTGATGAATCTCATAATGGTAAGAGATTCTTGCTTTGTTGATAGCGTAAGACCTTTTATTGAAATCTATCTGCCAAGTTTATGAAAGGAGAAGGAATCAGGAAATAATCTCTTATAAATTGAGACTTTGTGACTAAAAATGGCCTTCAATAAACTTACATCGAGAACAATAACCTTTCCAATAATTGTCAATGTGGAAAATTCAGGATTTTCATGTTTTTCGAAAAAAGTTTCATTGCTGTTGTTTCAAGTAATAAAAATTGTAAACTAATGGAACAAAAAGAATAGCACTTTCGATAAATCATACCCAAATTCTTTGGCTATTCTCATAATCTGCTTGTTAACCAGCTTTGGATCTTGTATGGAATCTGTACATGCATCCAAAAGCAGGCCTTTACATTCACTTATACTCTCTTGTAAATCTAAAAGTGTGGAAGAAATTTGCGCTTCTTCCTATATGGATCAACATGCGGAAGCTAAATCTTTGCATTCAAATTTTATATTCAAAAATAAAGTATTGCAGCAATTGATAAGTTTTCAGATACCTTTAATAAGTTGATGAGTTTACGCATAACACCTTCAGGTTGATCATAGTTGGAAGCCTCTGGAATGATAACATCTCGACAACTCTTTAAAATGCTTCGTAAGAGATTAATGTTATTTGAAAAATCGGCGGATAGTTTTGCTAAGTTGACTGGTCCAAGTGAATGAATGGCTGAGTTTCAAAATGAGGCAAATTGATGGTTAGATCAGAAATTTTGAGTAAGTGCAACGAAACCAGTTACCGTTAGAAGAGTCAGTAAGCGTCTCTTTGGAATCGTGCGGGTTCTCACCCTTATGGCTGTGAAGTCCCCAGTCTTTTTGGACTGCTTTAAGCAGAGAAGTTAAACTGTGTACTGAAGAGAGAACTGTGGATTCATTAGGTGTATTCATGATTGGGAAAGTAGTCGAGCAATCAAAAATTTTTGATAATATTAGATGGTAGATCTGAAATTGTTTTCAGAATCAAATAAAATTCTTTATACATAAAAAATTCACGAGTCACCAACATGGCCACAGTATTCAAGCTCGCTAAAGCCAAACAAGACAACGCCAGCAACAACTCACTTCATCAAGTAGACGATAAAACTATTAAGCAAACTATTGGCTTTAAGGAGGAAAAATTACAAAAGAATAAACAGCGAGTATTGGCATTATCTTCGCGAGGGATAAATTATCGGTAGGTTTTCGCTTTATTCGTATGATGTATTATATCTTTTTAAATTAACTTTTTATTTTCCACAGACAAAGGCATCTTCTTAATGATCTTGGTTCGTTGTTGCCACATTTTAAGAAGGGTATGAAACTGATCAATTAAATTCTAATTCAAAAATTTCAATAAATTTCTGGTTGTTGAATGGTTGAACGGATTGATTGATTGATTTCTTATTTTCAAAATCTAGATGCCAAACTTGATCAGAAATCACAATTAGGCATTTTGAATGAACTCGCCGAACTGAATAATTGCAATAATTGCGTGTATTTTGAGGTTCGTCGAAAGCAGGATTTGTACCTATGGGCTAGTAAAACTCCTAATGGACCCAGTATAAAGTTTCATGTACAAAATAGTAAGTGAAATTGGGGATGGTCATTTAGTTGAGAAATAATACTAAACGGGATTTTTTCTTATTAAAGTTCATACAATGGATGAATTGAAGATGACTGGAAATTGTTTAAAAGGATCAAGACCCCTTCTTTCTTTTGACAAAAATTTCGAATTTAAACCTCATTTAGCGCTTGTCAAAGAAGTCTTTACTCATGTAAGGAGAATCCTTAGAAATGACTTCAGAATAATATTTTTCAACTCTAACAACTTTACCCTTTCAAGATATTTGGAGTTCCTAAAGGAGCGCGTCGAGCAAAACCTTTCATTGATCATGTAATGTCTTTTTCGATAGCTGATGATCGGATATGGTTCCGTAATTATCAGGTTTTTATTTATTTTCGTCTATTCTCAATTCTGCAACAATTTCTGAATGTAAATGTTTAATAAAACGTACTTTGGCCAAATCAAAAGATTGTTGAAAAAGATTCAACAGAAAAAAGTAGCAAGAAAGTCAAGGATCATAAAGATATTTCTTTAGTAGAAATAGGTCCAAGATTTGTCCTGAATGTGATTCGAATATTCGAGGGAAGCTTTGGTGGGGCTTCTATCTTTGCCAATCCAGAGTTTATAACGCCATCCCAGGTTTTGTTGATTTTTCTTCATTCTATGAATAGTATTGATTGAGTGATGTGATGAAATAATTTCAGTATTAAATTAGTCTAATTCGCACCCTAGATTCGCCGAAATATAAGAGCTGAAAAGGCTACACGTTATCAATCTCGTGTGCAAGCTAAAGACGATTTAAGGCGTAAACTTGCGGCTAGTGATTTGCCATATGATCCAACGGAACATGATCCATTAAAAGAAATTTAATTCTTTTTTGCAACAGTCGAAAAAAGGTTATTTGACTAATGAATTTATAAAATTATGTGGATAATTGTTTTATCCTTGATAACCTGAAAACTTTGAAATCAGTTTCAAACATGCTATTAGGCTAATATATTAATAATTTACTCTTATGCTTACAGGTATAAAATATATTGTAACACATTAAAGAATTTTTTACAATTTTTACAATTGCATGTTTAAATTTATAATTTTAATATAAATTTAAATAAATGATTATATGTAAAAAGCATATTAATATGAAATATATAATGTTAAATATAGTTAAATATTAATAAAGAATTAATGTTTTATTATTGTTTTAATTATAAATATAAAATTTATAAATAAAAAAATAAAAAGTTTTTTGAATTTAAATTTTTTTTATTAATTAATATGTAAAATTCAATTATTATTTATTATAATACGATTATAAAATAAGTCTTAAATAAACAAAACATATATATTTTTAACATATAATCAAATATAAACCTAATTAAAACTAAATTATATTAAAGCTATAAAAACAAATTTATTTAAAACAGTTATCTTTTGCATAATTACAATTAAAATATTATTATTAAAAACTAACTAATTATATAATAGTTTTATTTATATTAGATTGATATTAAAAATTAAAAATATTATTAACTTTATAAAAGTTTTATTATTTATAAAAAAATTTGGATTTTTTATTTTAAACATAACATTATTATTATTTATATTATATTTTATTTTAAAATTTATTATTTTTTTATCTAAATTATTTAATAATAATATTATTTTTTTTAACAATAAAAAAAAATTTTAGTATTTAAAAAAAATATATTAATTAATTTTATAACTAAAAAAATTAGAACATTAATTAAATTTTAAAAAAAACTAATTTAAAATTAATAATAAAATTAACAATTTTAATAATAAAAAAAATTAAAAAATAGCAGTTTTAAGATAAAATATTGTGTTAATAAAATAAAATTCAAAATTTTAAAGTCAATTATAAGTTTAAATAAAAACTTTAAAAAAAAATAAAGGTATTTTGTAATTAAAAACCAAATATTTTAACACATATTATAATTCAAAAAACTTTTAATATTATTATAGTTAAAATTAATATTAAAAAAAAATTTAGTAAAAAATTCTTGATTACTAATATTATTACAAATATTAAAAGTTAAAATTACTTGGTTTTTGCTTATAAAACCACTTTTTTTGGTGTTTAATAAAGTATTTAGTTTAAAAAACATTGTTCTAAACCATTTAATTAGTTTTATATCTTATAATAATAAAATTGATTACAAATTTGCTTTTTTAAAAACTCAAATAAAAAAACTTATAAAATTTATTGGTTTTTTGGTAAATATTTATAACTTTGTTGTTTTAAATAAAATTCTTTTGAAAATATTAGTGTAATTTTTGATAAAATAGTAAAGTTTTGAAATAGTATAGAAAAAGATCTTTGTAATATAAAATTAAAGAACATGTTCTTATAAAAATACAAAGAATTACATTTTAAAAATAACTCAAAATTTCAAATTATTTACGTTAAAAATTATAATTCTTAGACAAAATTTTTTGGTATTACACACGTTCTGTGACTAAGTATGTGTCTCAGCTCGCGTCCTAACAAAAAATTGATGGGAACAATTGATTATCAGTAAATTATACATCATAGGAAAAACCAAAATCTTGCCAGCATGCCAAACGTAACCAACAATTCTCAAGGCCAGCAAAACATTGACGAACGGCTGAAACGTTGGAAGAAACGCTTGGAAAACCTTACCCATAACCAATTACCGACAGACTATCCGCGTCCACTTCCGTTACAAGTAGTTGAAGCCGTTCAAACACTTCACTTACCAGAAACCACTGCCTACGCTGTTTTACAACTTTCTTTAGCGATATCTAGTAACCGTAAAGATCGTGATGATGATAAGAGAATTGGCAGGAAAAGCGTTGTAAATTTACAAAGTACAGAGCCACAAAATGAACATCCATCCGCGTTCACTATCCTCTTGGCTGCTTTTACTGTTTTATTATATCGTTATACGGGTGATGAAGACATTACCGTGGGATCATCATCTGATTCTCGGAATCCTTTAGTGTTACGATTATCCATTAATCCTTCGGAGACTTTTGAACAAGTTGTTCAACGAATTGAAAAGGTATAGTTTAGATTAGTGTATATTGGTCATGTGGTTTCAACAGATTTTTTATCAAATTGTTGATTAGGTAGAAAGAGAAGCATCGGCAGATGAAGTTCCTTTCCAATTGCTTTTATCATATTTGTTTCCAGAAAAAGACTCGTTATCCAGCTCCTCATCAATTCATGGACCTTTGTTTCGTGTGCGCTTTTTCAATCAAACTGATACCCCAGAAAACCCAATATTACAAGCTACATCAATCACTACAGATCTTACAGTTTTTATCACCTCACATTCTTCATCATCTCTTCGCCATGCACTTTTGCCAGGGATCGAAATACGAATTTCATATAATCAAGTAATTTTCTCATCTCGCCGAATTACCCATATTCTCGAACAATTGGTTACCATAATTAATATAGCAGCGCAAAATCGACAAAATTTGATTGGCCAAATTCCAATATTGACCCCGACATGCTTGGAGATTCTTCCTGATCCAAAGTCCAATTTGAAATGGGATGAATTCCACGGAGCAATCACTGATATTTTTGCAAAAAATGCAAAAAAGTGGCCCGGAAGAATTTGTGTAAGTGAGAGTGTAGAAGGAAAAAGCCACAAACGTGTCTTTACCTATCGTAAGATAAACGAGGCGTCGAATTTAATTGCGCATTATTTGGTCGCGAAAGGAATCGAACGAGAAGATGTTGTGATAATCTATGCGTATCGTGGGGTAGATCTTGTGATTGCTGTAATGGGAGTCTTAAAAGCAGGGGCAACCTTCAGTGTAATCGGTAAACCATTTTTAATTTACCATAATTTTGATTCGCTATTATATTAAATCAAAAAGTTAAATTTTCAACTGCTATTATTTCTTGAATTTCAATTCAGATCCTGCTTATCCGCCAGAACGTCAAAACATTTATCTTCAAGTGGCACAACCTCGTGGAATTATAGTTCTTAAAAATGCCGGCACTCTGAACCCGATTGTGCGTTCTTATATACAAGAAAAACTTTCAATAAGATGTGAAATACCCGCATTACAAATTTCAGAAGGGTCCCAAGGATTGAAGGGGGGAGAAGTTGATGGAAACGATATATTGAATATGGTTCATGATCGTGAAACTCAAGATGTCGGCATTATAATCGGACCAGATAGTATCGGAACTTTGAGTTTTACCAGTGGAAGTACCGGTATTCCAAAGGGTAAAGAATTTGCAAATTAGTGCGATTACATTTTTCAATTTAAACTCTATATATTAACGCGCAACTTTTTTGGTGTAGGGGTGCGAGGTCGACATTTTTCCTTGACTCATTACTATCCATGGATGGCTCAAGAGTTTGGCCTTTCTGAAAAAGATCGTTTTACGATGCTAAGTGGTATTGCTCACGATCCCATACAACGTGATAGTGAGTTTCTGCTCGTATGTTTTCAGCTGTCTTTATACGTGCCTGGGTTAGTTAATGTCTAATTAATACTTAATATTGTTCTTTTTCATATAAATAGTATTTACTCCTATGTTCTTGGGTGCTGAGTTGCATATACCAACCTCTGAAGATATTGGCGTTCCTGGGAGATTAGCTACCTGGATGGCTGAAAATAAAATAACAGTGACTCATTTAACCCCTGGTTAAAATAATAAAATATTTTGTTTCCTTTTCTTCGAGTTAAAATTGACCTTTTTGTCTGATTTCTTCCTATCAGCTATGGGTCAGCTTCTTTCCGCAAATGCCAGCACTCCTATACCCAGTTTAAGAAATGCCTTTTTTGTCGGTGATATCCTAACCAAACGTGATTGTAATCGACTTCAACATCTTGCTGTGAATACTTCGGTCATCAACATGTATGGAACAACGGAAACGCAGAGGTCCGTTTCTTACTTTACCATTCCTTCGATTGTGTCTGCTCCGGCATTTTTGGGCTCTCAAAAGGATGTAATACCGGCAGGGAGAGGGATGGAGAACGTCCAATTATTAGTAGTAAACAGGCAAAATAAAAGCGTTTTATGTGGCGTGGGTGAGATTGGAGAAATTTATGTTAGAGCTGGAGGTTTGGCAGAAGGCTATTTGCAATTGGAAGATTTAACATGTGAGAAATTCTTGAAAAACTGGTTCAATGAATCGGCCGTTGAGGAGCCGGATGATAAAAGCAATGAAGAATGGCGAGTTTATTGGAAAGGCAAGCGAGACAGAATGTATAGAACTGGTGATCTTGGAAGGTATAGGCCTGACGGAAATGGTGCGTCTAATCAATATTTTATAATCAATATTTTGAATCACTTCTAAATATATAAACTTTATCGTTAGTTGAATGTACCGGACGTGCTGATGATCAAATCAAAATTCGCGGTTTCCGTATCGAGCTCGGAGAGATAGATACACACCTTTCACAACATCAGCTTGTTCGTGAAAATGTTACTTTGGTGCGTCGTGACAAATACGAAGAACAGACATTAGTTAGTTACTTTGTACCTGTTGAGAGCGATGAGTTTCAGAGTTCGGCAGATGAAGATGATAAAGCTGATGGCCTACTTAAAGTCGGTCAACGGAACTATCGAAGGTTGATCAAAGAAATCCGTGAATATTTAAAGATGAGGTTACCTAGTTACAGTGTTCCTAGTGGTATGTCAGAATTTCTTTGATATAAAAAGAAAAAATAATTCAAATGGTTTGAAGTATCATGCTATAATTTTACTCGCTTTGAACTTTAAAGTGTTTGTGCCACTTAGAAAAATGCCATTAACACCAAATGGTAAAATTGATAAGACTGCGCTACCTTTCCCTGATACCGCTCAGGTCACTACCTCAACCAATACTACAAGCTTTTCAGCCACCACCTCTCAATCTCTAAAATTGACTCCGATTGAAGGAAGGATTCAAACTATTTGGTCTCAACTTCTTCCTGACCCCCCAAAACCTTACATCCCTCTTGATGAAAACTTTTTTGATTTGGGTGGACATTCAATCTTAGCTACACGCTTAGTATTTGAATTAAGAAAAACTTGCGGTGTAAATGTATCTCTTGGCCTGGTGTTTCAACAACCCACGATTCGTGGACAAGCCAAAGAGATTGAAGTGATATTAAGCGGTGAATTAAATATTGCTATTGAAGATGATGACTTGAACAAGCCTAATGAAGTTAATAGAGAGTCTCCGAACGCGAAAAATATTGACAAGGAAAAAGAGGGGGAACAAGACTTTAATTATGCTGCCGAACTTGAGCTATTAACTTTAGAATATTTATTGGAAAAATATGAACCATTATTGGAGAATAGTTCGCGGAAAACCTTTTTCGTTACGGGGGCTACTGGTTTTCTGGGAGCATTTATTTTGTCTGCACTACTTAATATTGATCCTTCAGTTCGAGTGATTGCACATGTGAGAGCCAAAACAAAAGAACTGGCCATTGACAGACTTCAAAAAAGCTTGGTGGCACATATGGTATGGCAGGAAGATTGGGTCGAACAAAGACGATTGGATGTTGTGTGCGGTGATTTGGAAAAGGAAAGACTGGGAATTGATGAGAATGAATGGAACTCGTTATCAGAGCGAGTCGATGTAATTATACACAATGGTGCTTTGGTGAGTTGATTGCATATCACTTATATATCAGATAAATTTGAGAGTATTAATTCAATTTCATGTCTAGGTACATTGGGTATATCCGTATACTAAATTAAAGGCTGCAAATGTGATAAGCACATTGTGGGCGATAAGATTGGCTTCGATCCATCATACCAAATCTTTTCATTTTGTTAGTTCAACCTCAGTGTTGGATACTGAATATTATATTCAATTAAGTGATAAAATAGTCGAAAATGGTGGCCAAGGAGTGTGCGAAGACGACAATTTGGAAGGAAGTCGTAGAGGTTTAAGGAGTGGTTACGGCCAGAGCAAATGGGTATCTGAAAAATTGGTGTTTGAGGCAAAAGCAAGAGGATTGCCAGCCACTATTGTCAGGCCCGGATACATAGTTGGTCATTCTCGCACAGGAGGTATTTATATTGTAAAAAAAATTTAAATCATTAATAACTTGTCATTAAAGAGCTTCCGTCCCTTTTGACTATAGTTACAAATACAGATGATTTTATATGGCGTCTAATTAAAGGATGTATTCAACTTGGTCTTGTTCCTACCATTCACAATATTGTCAACATGTGTCCGGTGGACTACGTAGCCGATTGTATCGCACAAATCTCACTCTCACTCCTGTCACCCGAAAAAGGTGTATTTCATATAACTCATCCTATCAACCCATCAATTCGTTTTGACGATTTGTTTGCCGCCTTACCATTCTATGGTTACGCGGTCGAAAAAATCGACTATATTGTTTGGCGTAACAAATTAATGGAGTTCACACTATTGGCACAAGATAATGCATTATATCCATTATTACATTTCGTGTTGGACGATTTACCAACAAGTACCAAATCCCCCGAATTGGATGACTCACATACAAGGGAAATTGTTACCCGAGAATGTGATCGAATCGATAAAAGGTTGATAGGAATCTATTTAGGATACCTGGTGAAAGTTGGATTTTTGGATCGCCCATCGATCGAGGGACGAACGAATGAGACGGTTAATGAGTTACCGGATGTGGAAATTCCGATGGCTGGCGTCGAGGCATTGAAACGTAGTGGGAGGAATTGAAAGAGCGACTAGAAAAGATTTATTGATAATTTATTGTGCATAACCTCGTCTATGCAATATAGAACCAAAATTTCATAAACCAAATAATTTGAAAAGATTCGCTTTTACAATATATTTATTGAACATCAAGCTCAAAAATAACACATCACGATCTCTGAGGTTTAGTAAATTATTCTTCAAAACAAGAGGCCTAAAAGATATTAAAAGATGTTTCCAGGCTTTACGAAATTATTTTTAGTATTGTGATAGTTGGTAGAAATTCAGGCATTAATGAATACTCTGAATAATTTAACATGGAATTTGAAACATTAAAATCTCTATTTGTGTTATTTTTAGTTTCCACTTAGAAAATGTTAATTCCCTAGGTTTATTAAACAATACTTTCAATTATTCACCCTTCATAACCTTATATCGGTCAAGGGGCTCTCAAAGCAGCCGGTTGAAAAATATGGATATCTTCATCCCATGCACAAGTAGCAATCTGCCCTTCAACATACAAACTAAAATCGACGTCCAAAACAAACTCTGTATGATCCTCATGAATCTCTATCAAAGGATTGGGCAAAGTCGTATCCCACAAACGCATCGTCATATCGTAAGAAGTCGAAGCGATGATATTTCCATGATGAGGCGAACATTTCACCCGACGCACAGCGTATTCATGACCGAGCAAAGAAATGAGTTCTCGGTCAGGGAATCGGAGGTCCCATACTTTAATAGTGAGATCGGATGAGGCAGTCACGACCACATTTTGTTGATACTTGTTCCAATCCATGGATAAGATTTCGTTCTGATGAGCACTCAAAGTTTGTACTGAGCGTGGGGTTTTTATATCCCAAATTTTAAGTGTCGTATCACCGGAGGCAGATGCAAAAACGTCAGCAGCATGGGGTGACCAAGTGGTGTTGTATATACATTCTTCGTGTTCAACAAAGGTTGCTAAAGAATGGGCAAGTTCCGGGTTCCACTAGAAATATATTTAACAATAAGAGTTTAAGAGGAATTGAAATTCGATTCAAAATTTATATAACTTACCAAACGAATCGATTTATCCCATGACCCACTCACGAAGGTATCTTTTTTAATAAGATTCCAGTGTACCGAGAAAACCTCTTTTTCATGTTCCTGCCAGTTTCTTATGGGGAAATCCTTAAAAGAGATAAATGCCGTTCGTACGCAAATAAAAGAGAATCAATCAACAATTTATTTCAAAACCTCTTTGAAAAATGCCATAAATATTATTAAGTTGAATGGGGATTTCACAAGAATACACACACTCAGTAAGCACAAACTTACTGCAATTTGAGAAAAAGACGATATATGGGCGGTTCACCGAATTATATACCAACCGCAAGTGTTATATCCCATAGTTTAATGGAACCATCACCACTTGATGTTACAATTTGATTCTCATTAATTTCGCTCCATGAGCAATCAAACAAGCCGTCTTGTGTGTCAAAGCTAGTTTTAAAGTTTAGCATAATTTAATGACAAATAGGAAAGACAGAAATTATACCGAGAAGTGTAAGATCAAAGGAAATTAAATTAAATAAAAAATACACTCTTTCAACATCCAATCCGGTTGGACCTAGATTCAACGTGAATAATCGTCCATTCCCAACCAAACCAAAATTTGCCGCTCCCGCGCAAGCTAACTTATTCTCAAAGAAAGGACTGAACTGGAGCTTTGGTAAAAAGCAAAAAGTTTTGTTGATAATCCAAATAAAACTATTTATTGGGAAAATAGTACATGTATTTTACCGAATAGCCCTTATACCCTTGAGTCTGAAATTTGAGCATGAGAGAATTTTGTTGATTTGCAAGATAGCTTTTTATTGACGGTACTAAAAATACATGATCCATTGTAAAAAATGACATCATCAGTACAATCAATATTTTGCACATTCGGAGGTTCATAGAAAATGTTCATTGCCAAATTTTTGCTGAAGCATAAAATCTGGCTTTTCTCTGTAGTCACACAAGCAAAAATATAATGGTTATCATATAGTATCCACATATATAAAATATATGCATTTGATTTATAATTTACAGTATTTAAAATATTCAAAAAATTAATCATTTTTTCAAACAAAAACATTGATTCTAAATAAGCAAATGATTTAAATTATGAAAAACTTACTTTTTTGCAATTTAATCTAAAAATAAATTTCTTATTGTAAATATTCTTTTGCAATCAAGTTATTTGAGTTATAATTCATTAATTTTTATTGACAGTTATAAATGTTTTATGTTAATTATAATTTTTGTATTGATTATGATTCTTACATTAGCTGTAATTTTTAATTAAATCACTTGCCTAAGGTGTAATACAACAATCACCAACTATCTCGTACAACAAACTACGCGTGACCAGCTACCCGATTTGTCATTTTTAGAAATATTGTATATACATATAATAAAAATAAAAATGCTTTTTATTATTCACAATTTTTATTCAAAAAAATTACTTGATATCTAAAATTACATTAAATATTGTGAAGCATTTTGGCTAATGTAAACTTTATCAAATTAAAAACATATTTTACTTTTTTATTATTTAAAATATTTTCAAAAATAATAGCAAAATCAAATTAAACAAAATATTATTTTAATTAAAGTATTTTCATGAATTTAAATTAATAAAAACCATCTAACCAAAAAATTTTCGAATTATTAAAGCTTTAAATTTTTTGTTTTATGAATTTTAACATTAAAAATATTTTAACAATAAAATTGAATATTGTTGACTTAAAAAATAAATGCAGGATTTTTTAGTCTGTAGATTTCTAAAAAAAAAGCTTCTACATATTATTTAAGATTGAGCTAAATAATAATTGGTATGAAAATCAATACTTATATCTATAAATATCAATTATTTGCATAACTATTACAAAATTTCCCATCTATACAATATATATATATATGTATAAATTGTTCGAGAATCAACGCTTACCCATATAAACATCGGTCAAGAAATATTTACTGATATGAAATTGTCCTAAATATTTCTTAAAGCCTTCAGCCTATTCATAAAAAAGAATATTCAAGGTATTCAAAAATACTTTGTTAAATCTTAATAAGCGAAAATAAGAAACCCTACCTTTCTGTTAGGTCTTCATCTTCTTTGGTCCCCTTTTCTGTAGAAGCTAATAAATTGCTTGGGGCAGCTTCACCCAGCTCGTGATTTAGTTCTAGACCATGTTCGTCAGCTACCTTCTGCATTAATAAATCTACCTCTTCTTGAGGAGTACTCATGGTTGTTGTGTTTCCCATTGCTCCCTCCATATATTGTGTTTGAACATCCAGATCTTCGAACTGTGATTCAAATTTATCCATGACCATCGATATCTGTGTAAGGAGAATGATTTGCCATTAAATTCTTATAATGAGTAATATCTCATATTGAGTATGTGTCACCTTTTCTAAGTTCATTGACTCCATAGCTTTATCCATACCCTTTACAACGTTCGCCATCGATCCTGTGACCTTCATGCCAAACCCCCGTGAGTTCAATCAGCATTTAAAACAGGCGGGTAATTTAAATAAGGTTCGAGAACTACAATTTGTAGGACTTGCCTTTTGCATTGTTACTGCAGTTTGAACACGACTAGATACAGCATCAATCCTTGACGCTAATCTTAATAGATTTAACGATTCATTTTTTTTGCGAATAGCATTAGCGGCATATATACGAGCTCCTTCCAAATTTCCTTGTTGAATAGCCTATATACGTTTGAGTCATTACAGAAAGTAGACTGGTAAAAAGAGGAATATAGCAAAAATTTAGGCTACGCACTTTTTTTAGCCTTGCTTTTTCCGCGACTTCATCTTTACTGGCTTTTTTAGCTTGTCGGGATAATTGTTTAGCTGTGAACTAAAAACAAAAACAAAATACAGTGAGACAAAAGAGGTTAAGATTGGGGGATTAAACATTACCTTGAGCTGAAACAAACTTTCTGAATTATCAAGAAAAATAAAGTTAAAGATTTAAACAGTGAGGAGGAAAAAACACTATGTTTCAGGGTTTATTTTGCATTTTGGAAGAAGGATACTGTCAAGGTTGCTCATAATGTTTGACTTTGACGGTTAATTTAAAAAGGTTGAATTCCAGGATCCAAAGAAAACGAGTTTAATCGACACTGGTGAATAGTCGATTGTATAATACTACTCTGAATCAGCTCTGTGCTCGGGTCATGGCGCCTGCTTACATAAATTCTGAAATTTTTATTATATTGAAAATTGATATTTTCATCTCTGCCAATTTCTTCATCGCATTGGTCCTAGTTTACATGTCAACTCCCGAAAATAACAAAAAGCAAGCCGATCGAATTGCTGACACCGTAGAAGGATCTCGTCAAATACTCATTCTCTATGGAAGTCAAACAGGTTGTGCCCAAGATTTGGCTGAAAGAATTGGGAGAGAAGCTCGAAGACGACATTTCAAAACAAGAGTTAGTGCAATGGACACTTATGATAAGGTGCTTTTCTTCTAAGGGTTCATTTTAGTGATTTTACAATTAGCTTTATTTCTTCTTCAAAGCTACTAAACCATAATTTCCACTATTTTTTGATTTGTAATCTACCCACCGCTTATAATTGTAGGGCAATTTGATAAATGAGAAATTGGTAATTTTCATATGTTCTACGACTGGTCAAGGTGAAGAACCTGACAATATGAAAGTATGTATCAGTTACTTCGTAATCAATATGACCCTTCATATATTTTTATCAAATGACGTTTCTAAATCATTAAATTTGCAATAGAAATTTTGGAAATTTCTATTGCGAAAAAATCTGCCCAAAGACATTTTGAATCAATTAAACTTCACAGTCTTTGGTCTTGGTGATTCCTCATATTTAAGGTACGTGATATATCCTTATTTTTTTCAACATGCAATATAATTTAACATCGAAAAAATTGGAACCTATGCTTCATTCCAAAGGTATAATTGGCCGGCCAAAAAGCTTCATAAACGTCTTTTACAATTAGGCGCTCAAAGTATATATCAACGGGGTGAGGGAGATGATCAGCATTATCTTGGGTCAGTGTTTCCTAACTGAGAAATGCCTCAAACATGAAAGAATATCAGTTTGACCGACTTTTTGATTTTTTGTGAAGCTAGTTATGATGGAGGATTTGACCCTTGGCTTGTTGGTTTATGGGAGCTTTTATTAGAAAAATTCCCTCTGAATAAAGGGACAGAAGTTATTCCAGCCGATATATTATATCCTTTTAAACAATTTTTTATCACTTGTTTTGGACAAAATCTTGATCTTTAACTTTTTATCACGCTACCCCCAAGTTTCCGAGTTAAATTTATAAAAGACACTGCTGATACCAAACCAGACGAAAGTCAACTTTTTGATCAAGAGATGTCGGCGCATGTATTGAAAAACGAACGCGTCACCAGCCATGATCATTTTCAGGATGTTAGACACATCGAGTTGCGGTGTGAAGATGCAGCATTGATGTAAGGAAAGTCGCTTGTCTCGGTTTTTTCAATATTTTTTAAAAGTTTATCTTTTCTAGGTATAAACCAGGGGATGTTGTTGTTGTTCGTCCAAAGAATTTAAAAGAAGAAGTCGATGAATTTGTTAAAATGATGGAATGGTCTTCTATCGCAGATGACCCTTTCATTTTAATACCAAACCAAGAAGGTTTGTCTTCTGAGTTTATATACTGGCTTCAATCAGGTTTAAAAAAATTTGACTTAGGTTTTCATTTTAGCTAGATCGCCAAATACCGTCGAGCTGGGAGAAAATTCTAACATTAAGAAAATTATTTCAGAATTACCTCGACATATTCAGCACTCCAAGGCGATCATTTTTTGAATTCTTGAGCTTTTTCACTTCAGATAATGATCACACGGAGAAATTAAGGGAATTTTGTACAGCTGAAGGGCAGGTGGAAAATATTCTTGTGGCCTTCATTTCCTAATTATTATCATGGATCATAATACTAATCTACATCTGATAGGATGATTTGTATGCATACAATCAACGTGTACGAAGGACAATCACCGAGGTTTTGCAGGATTTTTCTTCAGTCAAAATACCACTTGATTATATAATAGATATATTCCCTGAAATACAGCCTCGTCAGTTTTCCATATCGTCTTCTTTGAAATTATATCCTCAAAATATTCACCTTACTGTTGCGATTGTTGATTACAAAACTCGTCTGCAAAATCCGAGGCGAGGAGTATGTACTAAGTGGTTGGCCAATTTGAAGCCAGGTAAGATTTCATGCCTTTGATTTTTAGTAATTTACCTTTCTAACCTCATTTCGTCTATAATTCTAGAGTCCGAGATAATGATAAAAATTGCGAAAGGCACGATGCGTTTACCTGCTTCATCGACACTACCTGTAATACTTATCGGGCCAGGTGAAGAAACGCTTTATGTAATTAAATCATAAATGCGATTTTTAGAGTTAACACTGCACTGAATTTTCTTATCCAGGAACAGGCATTGCAGTGATGCGCGCTTTCTTACAAGAACGTGTCTTACAAGGAGCAAAAGGTAGAGGGGATGAATTTTTTTAAATTCATTTAATCTTTATTGACGTTCATTGATTTTCTTTGGCAGATAATTACTTATTCTTCGGATGTCGTTATCATGACAAGGATTATCTTTACAACACTGAATGGGATCATTATGTATCAGAAGGACAACTTGAACTATTCACCGCTTTTTCAAGAGACCAGGTATTTTCATGAATCTAGTTTTTCCTTTTGTATTATTTTGGATTCGTTGGTAATGTAAAACTTATTAAATCTTATGGTATTAGGATGAAAAAATATACGTTCAGGATCTTATCGAACAAAATGCTCAATTAATTTGGGATATTGTACATGAACGCCAAGGATATGTTTACCTCTCTGGGTAAAGAAAATGTTTGAATTTTTATTTGAAGTCTTTCCACGAATTTTGATACAAATTGGATTTCTTTTATAGGAAAGCTGATAAAATGCCGATAGACGTTATCAACGCACTCAAAAGTGTGTTTAAGTTGGCAGGTGGAATGGATGAACAAAAGGCCAACGAGTATTTCAACAAGTTAGAAAAAAGCAGACGGTTTCAACAGGAATGTTACTAATAGGCAGCTCAATTAGTAATTTAGAGATTAATATAGATTTTCAGTAAACTAATAGCCCATTGCACTTGGCAATAGCAATGCTACTATTGGATGACACCTTAATGAAATATATCAACAAATCCTTCGCTATAGATCATATTTTTCGGTTTCAAAAAAAGAGATCGTTTTTTAATTGCCATGTTTGAACTGTAAATACAGTTTAGCAGGTTTCATCTTACCCGGCTTAAAGGATCTTAGAATTTTAAGACAAAAGCTCGAAATAACAACTGACCCATAAATTCAAATTAGACTTGGCTCAATTAAAATATATGATTCGCTACGACTAAACGTAGCGCTGTATGACAACAGAATTAAGAAGGGATGCTTGAATTAGTGTAAGAGTTTCGTCAGATAAATCTTTCTTCGGAAAGGTTGTTTGTAACACGTAGTCACGACTAGCCTCTCCAACCCGTGAACTTACGAAACATGAACGTAAACAAGAGATTAGAAAAAAATAAAATCACATAAATTGGATGCAAATCTTAAAAAAGGCATACGCATTAATGAATCGCCTAATGTCCCCAACGGTATGATTATGATTAAATCTAGCCAACATCCTATAGATTGCAAGGTGAGTTCACACGTTAAAAAACTGGAATTATTATGTTATTTCAATATAATTCCAAGGTTACCTTGTTCCGTCGCCCATACGTATCTGAATTGATGCTATTGGCAATGATTCGTCAATTTCTAGTTGTGTAGCTCTTAAGGAGTTTGCGCTAGAGGAGGGCTGAGAAGTTGATGGTACAACAGTGGCTGTGCTCGAAATTATATTTCCAGGACTTGAGAATTTTACGAGAAAATTAAAATGAGTTAAAACTTTGAAACCAGTCCCAATTAATGACCAAAATTATTATAACCTTCCAAGCCTCTGGCCTGATCCTGAGAATGGCTTTGAAGGCTTTTTTGGAGGAGGTTTATAATCTTCGTCTAATTTGCGAGCTACCCTCATATCAACAGGTTGTCCTTGCTTCACATTCAGCAATGACAAAGGAGCACGTCTGTAAGAAAACCGTTATGAAAGATTCTATTAATCATGTAGATAGAAATCCTATACAAATCTTTTTCACAGCATACCCGCTATTAATAGCTTTCAAAAAGTCTTCATTGGCGGAATCATTATAAGCCATCAAAGGTCCATCTTCGATACTAAATCCATCCCTCCAAAATGTCAAATGACGCACAACCTAAGAATTTAGAAACCAAGAAAATTCATCAATATTGTATCACTGACTTTTAAGTTTAATATAGTTTAATAAATGAAAAACTAACGGGTTCCTCAAAGGAAGGTTCCGAGCTGGGGGGCGGGGTATTGCTGATCTCAATCGAGGGCTCTTCTTCACTACCAAGCGTGTAGCCTAATATATTGAAAGTTTTAATATCAAAATTAGTAAAAAATTAAAAATAATAAATAGATACCTGTTCCAGTAAAAAAGGGTTGTGAAGGGGGTGCGGAAATATTTTGTTCTTCAAGGTGACCTCGACCTCCTCTTTTAGAGGTAAAAGATATTGAGGGGAAATTTCAAAAAATATGTATATTGAAATACTCGATGATGGTATGAGTGGAGTGAATTTCTTACTCGGCGGCTTTTTTTAAAATATCACCAACCAAAGAACTAGAGGCTTTTGCATTTGGATTCTGCATGAAAATCCCCCTTTGCATTCAATATTGACGGAAGTTAATGTTCAATCAGATCTATTGGGAATAAATGCAATATTAGCCCTCACGATTTCTCGCCCCCAGCGAATAAATTCTCGGGTTCATCTTCCTCGTCTTCGTCATCAGGCAATTCTTTTTCTAAATCTCCCAAAGTGGCTACACGAGCGCTGAGAGTAAATGATTGTTTAGAGAAAAAGAATGATTTAATCAGATTAAAACCCTAATTTAACTGTTTACCTCTGAGGATTTGCTGAGCGAGAAGAGGGTGGCACTCGTTTTGGAGGGTTGCCGGAACTTGAATGACGCGAACTTGTCCTTTGAAAGGGTTCACTTGATTGAAATATGCCTGAGGTTGGCTCTTGTTCTGGAGTTTGCTGTGTAAGTGAGGGGTTCTCAAAGAACTGGCCTAAAGCGGTCTGAAAAAATTATTAAAAGGGTGCTAATTCAGTTTTACAAACGTAAAGTCTCGAGTAGTAGTTACGTTCAAGTCCCAATTGTTTGCCTCCAAGAAAAATATTGCTTGCTGTTCATCAGCTGAGGCAACCTTAACGAACTGTTGAATTAAGTCGCTTTGGTCAGACATTGCGAAAAATTTGGAATCCAAATGCTGATCGTAGTAATGTAATTATATCTGGATAATGAAAGTAATAGGATTTATGCTAACTGAAAATTTCATTTTAAATTTTAAATTAAACATTATTCAAAATTTTACTACTTTTACATTTTTAAAAGTAGTAACATAATAAAAATATTATGTTTTAAATTCAATAATAAGTTTAATTTTAAATTGTAAACAAAAATTAATTTTTTGATTAAAAAAATTAAATATAAAACTTTATATTTTCATATTTTCCAATTTACGTATATCTCATCGGTCCTCCAATCAGATTTCGAAATATAGGCAAGCATCCCAATTCTCGATATTTGATTGGATGAAAAATCCGATTAGTAAAGATAGCATTTCCAAATCGTTGGGTTCAAAAATTTTCTTGTCAGGAGAATTCTCCTTGTTAATAAATATGCATAAAAATGTCAACCTTAACAACGAACTCAGGAAAAGTTCCGATTATTTACCACGCAGGGTACAATATAGCTTTTTGGAACTTAGAGAAGGTACTCGCGGGCAAAAAAAGCACTTTTATCAAAGAAACTTGTTAAGATTCACAATAGATTGTAACAAAGCATTTCTCAAAAAGAAATCCTGACTTCAAGAAAGTAGCAATTGTTGTACTGTAAAGTAAGAGCTCTCATTTCTAAACGTATCATCTGCTCAAATCCATTTATACTGGTTTTTAACATGATACCTTCAATTCATTCTTACATTTTGGAAGAAATCAAATGAACCAATCTTAATATGTTGATTTTCCAATCTTCTCACTACTATATTGTCATTTATAAATCGTGATGTCCCATATGACCGCCTTCCTTCCTTAAATATTCTCTTATTTTTTTATTATATAATTTGCACAAGATCCACCCTTTCGATACTCAAAAATACAAACGTATCCAACGTATACTCGCTTCATCAGATCTTTTTAATGGGAAAACTTTTTACGAACCAAGCCCTCCAACCAGTGAAGAATTGGCTACCATACATTCACCGAAATACCTTGAATCACTCAGTAGTAATAAAGAGCTACAACGAATTTTAGAAGTCCCGTTTGTGGCAGTTCTACCCCACGCATTAATTAAGAAAAAGGTATTGGAACCAATGTTATTGCAGACTGGTGGGAGTGTATTAGCCGCAGAGTTAGCATTGGAATATGGATGGGCTATTAATTTGGGAGGTAAGTTAATGAATCATTTATTTTGCCTAAACACATTCTTTTATTTCTAAGGCCCTTTTATGATTTTTAATTGATAGGGGGTTTTCATCACGCTCATTATAATGGTGGTGGGGGATTTTGTGTATATGCTGATATTACAATGATGGTAGAGCGCATTCTGAGTAAATATCCAGAACAAATAAATAGAGTGATGATTGTTGATTTAGATGCCCATCAGGTAAGAATGTTTAAAGTTGTTAATATATATATATATGTTTTTTCATTAAAAATCTGATTATTCGATTTTAGGGTAATGGTCCTGAACGCGATTTAGCCGCTAACAATCAAGTTCTGGTTGTTGATGCGTTCAACGCTAACATCTATCCCCATGATAAAGATGCAATATCATCCAACACCAAACCAATTCCTCTAACCAATCCAGCCATGAAAGCTGATTCAAGCTACCTACCACTTATCCAGTCTAATATCTTTCAGGCATTTCACAAATTTCATCCAGATTTCGTAATATATAACGCTGGAACTGATTGCCTTGAAGGTGATCCATTGGGTGCCATGGACTTATCTGCTGAGGGCATCATAAGACGTGATGAGATGGTGTTTGAGATGGCTTTGAATAATAATGTTCCAGTGGCGATGGTTTTGAGTGGTGGATATCAAAAGAAAAATGCTGACATTATTGGTGCAAGCATATTGAATTTGGCTCAAAAGTTCGATCTTCTTACCTTAAATAGAAAGGATTCTAATATAGGAAAATGATTCAATAATATATTCTCTTTCAAAAGCATAACCATTAAAACTATTTCATTAAAAAGAGCACAGGCCAAATTAGCTTAAATCGGGGCTATATTTACAGTGCAAAAAAATCAGATTTATTT
>JAAOMT010000168.1:143107-154507 GCA_016748015.1 Geosiphon pyriformis | reverse complement strand
TATTTTTACATTATATCAAAACAAAAAAACAATAGAATAAAAAGTTTAATTCTAAATAAAATAATTCATTTTACATCAAAAAAATTCTAGAAAATAAAACTTATAAATTAAGATAGAATAACCAAATTTTAATTAAAGCAGCACATAATAATTAACTGAAACCATATTACAATATAGTATTATTATCTACCAATAATATTTTACAACTGAGAATACAAAAAATACTAATTAAATCAGATAAAATTTTACAAGATTTAGAATTAATCATAATTATTAAAAAAAATGCAAAAAAGTAGATCAAGTTAATAATATATAAAAACTCAGTATATGTGACAAAAACAACAATAAAAGATAAAAATTCCAAATCACATCTACACAATAACACAACAATTATTTCAAATTATAAATCAACAACAATTGGACATAAAAATAATTATTAATTTCAAATAATTTGTTATAAAACACAAAGAAAAAAAAAAGCAAAAATTATTTTATATTAACAACTACAAAATTAAACAAAGCATTTATCAAATAAAATTATAGAAAAAGTAAAAAACACTTTTAAAAAAATACTAATTACTATTTTAATTGAAAAATTAATTAAATAAAATTGAAAGCTATAGATAAAACAACTTCTAATAACATATTGCTACTATCAATTAAAACAAAAGCTGAATATTTAGAAATTATATATTAACATATCCAAAAAAAAGTTCAATCAAAAAATAGTACAACAAATTAAAAACTTTATAAAAAAACAAATTTTATACTATACATCAAAACAATTTATCAATTACATACTATATTTTAAGATTATTCAGAAATACTACTATTTTTAGACATAAAAACAATAATTATTAACCAGTGGAAAAAAAATAACCAACTCTTAATTCAAAGATATAAGAACCAGAATTAAACAAATAATATTAGAAAAAAAAGTAATAAACTTAATTCAAAATAAAAATTTCAACAGAATTCAATACTAAAAAAAATATTATTATTCATAGAAAAAAAGTACAAAAAAAAATAAAAAACAGATTATAAAATAGACCAATAAGAAAATAATATTTAACAAGTATATTTTTAAGAAATTATAGCATATTTTCAAAAAATTACAACATATTTTCAAGAATGAGTATATTTTCAAAAAGAAATGTAAAAAAAAGTAAAAATATATAGAATTTTATATAATACAAATTATGTATATATAGTAAAAGTATTAAAAACAAAAAAAACAAAACAGTAACAAATAATTAATAGTTAGCAAATACTTTTTTCTTCAAAAGATAGTTTTTTATAACTTAAAATAAAATTATATCCATATTAATAAAATATTAATTAATCTATTTTTTATAAAAATAACTTTGCTAATTTCTTTTTCGGCTAATATTTTGTTTATTTTATTATTATCTAATTTATATTATCATTGCTTGATTAAAAAATATTAATTATATTTATATTATCAACAATCTATGTTAATAAAATCTAATACTTAACTATATTAAACCAATAGCTTTTGATCATAACTATTAACAAAATATTAATTTTTTATTTTTATTTTTTTGTTATTTATTAATTGATTAAGAGATTAAGTATTGAGTAATTAACATAAAAAATAGCTTGATAAAAAACCCATAAAACAAAAATAGAAAACTTAAAAATAATTTATTAAAAGAGCATAACTGTTAGATTAAACCAGTCACTATACTAAAAAAAGAAATTTACAAAAGAAACAACCAGTTTGAATTTCTGTCTATTATACAAAAAATTTAACCAAAACTTTTAAATCACAAAACCTTCAGAAATTACCATTATCAATAACTATTGAATACCAAATTACAGATTTGTTATTTATTTTAACACCTTAAATAATCACCTATAACAGTATGTATAATAAGTATAATATTTTAAAAAAAATAATTTTTTGGTTTTAGTAGATATTTTAATTTAGTAGATTAATTACATCTGCAAAAATGCTTATTAAAAATTAAAATGTGTTTAAAGTTTATTAAATTTTTTAATTATATTTATAATAGCTATATTAACAAAATTATAACAAATTTTGGCTTAATTAGTAAGTATACAGTTTATAATAATCTAAATTAAAGTAAAATGTTTTATTTTTATATGAAGAATTTTTTATAATCTATTTTTATATAAAGTCTGAGAACATAATATTTTTTTAGTTATAAAATTGATTTTAAATATATAATTAAGACCAATAAAGTTGAATTTGATATAAAATTGATGTTATTTTTAATAGTATATGTTTTTATTAATAATACAATTTGAATTAAACACAGTTATTTAGCTATGCAAAATATTTTGAATATTATTGATAAGTTTTTTAATATTAATAATATAGCTATTAATTTAAATAAAACTGTTGTTATATCTATTAATATAAAAACCTTAAAAATTAATTTGATTATAAATAATTTCACTATATTAATTATTAAATTTAATAAGCCTTATAAATATTTAGAAATTTATATATTATTAAAAAATCTTTTAATATCTAACTTTAAAAAAACCAGTTTTAATATAAAATTTTTTTTAGTAATTGTTTAATAAAAAACTATTTTAAACAAACAATTTACATATTTGGTTTCTGCTGTTTTGTATCTTATTTTGTGCTATAAAATACAATTTAGTTTTGTTAATAAATATTTATATACAAAATAAAACCTGATTATTAAGCATAATTTAAAGTTTAATACTGGTTTGCCAAAAACTTTTTCAAGTAATATAATGTATTATCTCTTATTTTACAATCTAAAGTCTTTTAACTAAGCTTAAATTAAAAATAAAATTGCTTTTATTGTTAATTTTGCTAATATTAATAGCATTCTAAGATAGTTTTTAAATATAAAATTATAAATTTACAAATTATTGTTTTTAAGTAATATTATAATTTTTCTGTTTTAGATATTATAAAGATTATTAAGTATTCTAAAATTGTCAAATTTTTGAAGTATTTTGAAATAATATTAGCTAAACAATTTTTAAACAGTTTAAAAAAGGGTTTTTTTTTAGAAAAATTTTAAGAGTTTTAATTTTTTTGATGTTTAAATTTGTACTTTTAGAGAGTTTTATAAATTTTAATTTATCTTTTCAAGTTAAGTATATTAAATATGTTAGATTTTTTTTGATATCAAATCTATTTTAAAAAATAATAATTCAAATATTTTATCAATCTTTACAGATAATTTTGTTAATAATTTTAGTTATATTTTGTTGTTGTTAATACAATAACATATTTTTTTAGTTTAAATTTAGGTATAAATATACAAGTAAATAGTCTGTTTTTCTTAGTTTTAACTGAATTATTAATTTTTATTTTGTTTTTTAAGTGTGTATTTTTTTTCTTATGTTAAAATTTTTTTAGATAGCCAAGTTACTATTAATGCTTATTATTTTGAATTGTATTTGTTAAAACTTGATCTTTAAAATTTTTACTAAATAAAATGTTATTATGTGATTAATATTATTCATAATAAAAGTTTGTTTGTTAAATAAATAAAAATAAAAAAATATTTAAAAATTGTAAACAATAAACATGCCAATGTTTTAGCAGATTTTACAATTTATTTTGATTTAATACTTTTTACTAATGTGTTTGAAAGCTATATAATAACTGGTAAAAAAGCTGTTTTAGATAATATTGTTTGAAAAATCTTATAAAAAATGAGTTTTAGTGCCTAATATAGTAAGTTTTTTGTATGTTAATAATATTAATTAAGAAGCAATAGTCTTAATATGGCATCTTAACTCATATATAGCAACTAGTTTTACTAACAAATTCATAACAAGTTTGTATATCTATATTATAAAGACTTTATATTATAAACTATTAATAATTATTAAAAAAACTTTATAATAAACATTATCATAGTGTTTTTTGTATACATTATAATAAAATTAAATTTTTTAATTATAGTTTTGTCTGTTAAGAAAACCAAATAATATAATATAATTTTTTAATTGCATATTCAATTTTATGATACTTTTTGTTTAATACTAATTTGTCTTCTTTTATTATTTTTTAAAACTTAATTTTAAGTGTTTTTAATATAAATTTGTATATAGTTTTATGTAAAAGTTTTGTGTTCAAATTATAAGTGACTAAAGTCAGAATGGCTTTTAAATATACTAAACTGGCTTTTTTTAAAATAATAAATTTTGTATATAATTTAGTTTTTGGTTATAGAAAGCAAATTTGATTGTTTATTTTAAAACTTAGAATAAAGTTAGAAAAATTCAGAATTTTGTTAATAAAAATTTTAGCTCTGGTTAATATCAAAAAACTTTTTAATTATATTTTAAGTAAAATAATTTTTTTGTTTGGTATTAAAAAAAATTAAGTAATTTATTTAAAAAATAATTTTATTATTTGTTTTTTATTGCTATAAATAATATAATAAGTAATGTGATATCTGTATATTGTAGTTTAAATTAGTTAAATAGCTAATTATATATAGTAAATATATTGTTATTAATTAAAATTTAAGATATTAATTAAAATAAAATTATTTTTATAATTTTTATTATTAATTAACATATATTATTATTTTGATTTATTACTTATTATTTTAGCAAATTATCTAAATTATTATTTAATTAATAATTTAATTTAATTTTTTTTTAAACATTTAATGAGTAAAGTTCAAATGCAGCCTAGTACTATACATTATTCAAATAATCTAAACTAGGTATGAATCATGCATTTTCTACATGTAACTAGCCACTCAGACCAATCAGAACAATACTAGGCACTTATATAAACAGAGACTATGCTACCAATACCCAAAAAAAACTAACAAGACTTACGAAACCCAAAACCAATACCACAAGCATCGGCAACATTTAACAACCTGACTACACCAGCAAAAAGCCTTGAAGAGAGACCAGAAACCAAAGAAAGAATGGAGCTGTTACTTGGGATCAGCCTCTTTTTTTCTATGAACACCCGATATTTGGTATGGACCAGCCAAACCTCCTCACAAAACATTGCACACAACTTACATACAAAATTCACTATACATATGCTCACAGCCTTGGGATCCTTGAGGATGGCAACAGACTCATTAAACCAATCTCTGAAAACAAAGCCCTTACACAGAGCAACACTAATGTCCACATTCGAAGCACAAGTATACAACAACTGAAAAATGCACAAGAAGGAATGAGACAAACTAGAACACGTCTTCTAAGCAGAGACACGAGTATCCAACAAATGGGCATGAACAAAAGCTTCAAACAGACAAGAAAAGGCATGATCTGAGATCTCAATGTCCTCACAGAACAGACATAAAACATTAAGATAATACTTATTGTAAAGATGCTTCTATACAGCCACCAGGAGCTGGTGATGTAAAGTCTTCATGAAATAAAAACATAAACCAGCAGTCCATACATTGGTGAAACCAGCAGCCAGATGAGAATCTGGATGCCAAACCAACAATGACCTGGACTGATCAATATCAGCACTAAGACTACCTGCCACAACCTAAGAACCATAGCTAATCTTCTAATGTGCATGATGAACAGACCAAAAAACATCATAAACGAAATGTCTAGAGTTACCAGAAACAGCAGTACCATCAGCCACCAAAAAATACCCATTAACTATATGTGGCAAATGCTTACCAGATGACACAGCAGTCTTAGCCAATGCATTAGCATGTTCATAGCCCAAAACTCCCGAGTGGTCTTTAACTTTAATCCAGTTTACATCCAAATTTTTATGACGAATGACATTTATTATGTGATGGTGTTCAATCCAACATCTATTTCTGAAATTCGGATGAAACAAAGAAGACTCAGACCTGCAAGCATCCAAGGCTGCCTGGCTGTCAGAGAACAGATTGACCAAACAAAAGAAAAGAATACACTCGAGAGCTAAAGTTATCACTTGCAACTCCATCATCATAGAAAAAACCAAGCCTGACATCTCCACACCCAAACCCAAGTCTATATTCTCAAAGTATGCAGCAGTGCCAGCTCTCATATCAGAAGTACTCAAGCCACTCAAAGATCTATCTGTAAACACAGAAAGACGAGCAGCACCAACACACAACAAACTATTACCAATGACATCAAACTTACAAGATTGTAAAACATCAGAAGAAATCGGACCAACCACCAGAGGAAGGCCAGAAAAAGAAGCTGCCACACTATCAAAAAAACAAACAGAAAGCTTAAACTAGAGGGGGACAGGACCACACAGGTCCAACTGTTTCCATCTTTTAAAGGTTTTCCAACTAAAAACAGTACCAACCCAGTCTCGCAACTACTCCATGAATGCAATACCATAGTGATGAAGTAAGGAAACACACTTGAAAAAATATTGTTTACCGAGAACCAGAGACATAGAAGTGCCACCACCAAAGCAAAAAGCACCAGCCAGAGAACCACCCAGAGACAACTTGTACCCAAAAAAAATACAGATCACACCTGACAAAAAATTATTTGAAAGACTGACTCGAATACAAGCCAGAAACTGCAAAGGGTGATGGGAGCACCAGCTGAGAACCTGAAGATTGTGAGACCTGTGGAAGAACAGATGACCCAAAATACCAACAGAATTTACAAAGGAAATGACCAATGCTGACTTGCTTTTAGTTTGAATCTGTTTAAAAGTTTTCAGCCCATACAAAGAAAGATGGTGAAAAGCATCATTGGGAAAATCGAGTGGAAGGCTAGACTTAAACTTCAAGCCCTTGCAAATCAAAGCATCCCATTTATTACATACACTAAGTGGGACATAACTGAACTGAGTTTTGTAACAGATAATTGGGAAAAGGACAACAGACACCAAATATGCAAACTGTTTGTCTGAGATTGCTTTCTTCAAAACAAGATTAGCAAAAACCCAAACATCTAAATGCCACCAAAAAATCTTATAAACTTGTCACACATCTTGATCCTAACCAGATTTCTCTTGAGATGTTCCCAACCAACCAAGTCATAAGCTTTATGCATGTCTTGTAAAACCAGCCAAAGTTCTCTGCTCTTTTTCAACGCATTCTCAACTACTGAACCAATGGCAAAAATGGGAGACTGTGTCATTTTACCTTTCAAAATGGAAAAATTGTCCCCACAAAGAACATTAAAAGTACTACAAGCAGAAGAAATTCTATCTGAAAGAATCTTGAAAAGAATCTTTTGGGCCGTTTTAATCAAAACAATAGAATGAGTGTTGGTAAGTACACCTTCCCATTCATATGGTTTGGGAATCATTGAAATCCAAGCTTCCTTCTAAGGTCCAGATATTGATTCACCAACCAAGCAAAAATTCAAAAGCACCAGAAGCATATCCAAAACAGACTTGTTACAATGTTTCCACAGCTCATTAGAAATGCCAGAGAGACCAGCAGTCTTCCCATTAAGCAGATCCTTGACCACAGCAAACATTTTGTCAAAACTAATTGAACACATGACACCAGAAAAAGCATCATTGAACACATAATCTAGCAGCTGATATTGGCAAACCCAGTCATCAGAAAAATCAAATGCAACCTTATGTTTTCTGGTTCATCCTTCCATAATCACATCTACCTTAGATTTAACCAAATTAGGCTCCAAAATCAATTCATCATCCACTACCAGATGATCCAGAACAACCTTGCAAAAAAAACACTCTAGAACACTCCTGATGATGTAATTTTTGTTCAACTCAAAACTTTCTATTCTTTTATTGATAGCCAGCCTGATGTGAGACTCCTTAGTGTGTCTGAACTCTGACAGCTTGAAGGAGTGGTATAACTTCCTAGTCTTGGCCAGAGCAGACCAAATAGAATCAAAACTAGAACCCAAAAGAAAAAGATATTTTACTGCTAACACACCAAAAGAGTCAAGATCATTCCATCTTTCCAACAAAAAAACAAAGTCAGCACTAGACACCAAATAAGAAGCCTTAACCAGCTTGGAAACCAGCAACTCCAACTTATGAAACTTAGAGGACTCTTTATTGTAAACATTATCAAAATCTTTGAACCATTTCTTTTTGAAAGTTCTATTTGCTGAGAGAACCACAATCTTGCAAACAGTGTCCCATATTGCATCCAAATCTGAAAACCTCATGGCCGAAGAGAATACATCCGAGAACATGGCAGTATTGGCCGTTATAGACACTTTAAACTCACACTATCTAGTATCATCTGCATTTTTAAAATCAAATTTCCAATGATTCTTGTTTGCTTGCTTGCACAGTGAATTCAATTGAACATCTAACAAACCACCCAGACCCACAGAAACTAAAACAGGTCTATGATTAGTATCAAAGAAGTCATCAACACTCATCATATCACAACCCATAATAGCATTAACCAAATTAGAAGAGACAAACACGTAATCAATTGTCTTGGTGACACCACGTAAATTGCACCAAGTCAGTGACTTTCTCATTAAGCTCCCACCCAAGGAATTGACCAAACCCAAGTTAAAACGTTTTTTGAAGCTAGCACTCTTGTGAAAGCCATCTTCATTGAAATCACCACCTAAAATGACAAAAGAAGATTCATTTACAGCCTTTGCAATCATAGAATTAATCTTGCCTGCCTAAAAAAAATGTACTGCCAGAGATGCTCCAGCATACAGTCCCAAAATTAACACAGAAAGTTTATTTTTGAAGAGTAATTTAATAAAAAGAAGCCAACCAGAAACATCCAAAATCTTATACACATGTCAAGCCAAAAAAATGTTCATAATAATCACGACACCAGAACCCAAATGACCAACATCCAAACTAGAAGTGAAAACCCAAACACCATCAAACTTGTCTATAATTCAAAGATGGATCCCACTTTTCAACTTAGTCTCAATAACAATTAAAATCAAATTGCCTATATCTTTATGTCAACGAACAATATTATCCTGTTTTGCAGGATTGTTCATGTCCCAAACATTACATGTGGCAATTTTCCAAACCAGACTACTCATTGAGAAATGGATAAAGAAAAAGCACCACCAGCCAAAGCCAAACTGTCAAAGTGGGCAAATAAGCTCAACACAGACCTAAAGAGGCTCTTCAACATATTTTCCAACTTGATGACATGGAGGGATGCTGAAGAGTTCTTAAATACAACAGTTTTGCCACTAGTGGCTTTACCCAAATCCACTCCCATTACTATATCCTCCCCTTGATTCTGTGATAGGGGGGTCACTGGCAGCTGACATCCAAAGCTAGACTGGGAAACTGCCAGCACGAGTAAATCTAACCTTTTAGCCAACTTAACAATTTGTCTCATGAGACTGATGAGACTGTTCTCAATGCCAATTAATTGTCTTTCCAAATCATTCACAACAAGAAAGAGAAGTTTACCATGTTCTATGGAACCAAAAGAAGAAACCTGATGAGAAGAAACACCAGAAAAAGCACCAACCACTAAAGCCCAGGTTTTGCCACTAAAAGACAATGGATAGGATATAGGTGCAGACTTCTTTGCATAAATATTGGCCAATCTGGCCCAGTCATGTGTAGAAAGAGGAGCTTTTTTTTTCTTTAGAGTTGAGTTATCCTTAACCAAAACACAGGTAAGAGATGTATAACCAGGACACTTGCAAACCAAACACAATGCCAAAGAGAGGCAAGACCAACAGAGACCAACACTTTTTATAATGGGAGTCATTTTCATCACATCAACTAGATCAGACCTAGAACCAAAGCACACAGTTGTACAGTGACCACATAAATAGCTGACAGAATTATGATCAATGACACACGTCTTTCCACTAACTAAACCAATAAAACCCCATAGATTATGAGCAGTTGTTCTCATAGGAAGAGTGTAGAACAAAGCCCTAAACTCATCTCTGGCATCCCATGTTTGTTTATCCATATCAGCTCTGATCACACAAACCACATCTTTCCCAATAAGAATGGACCACTTAGAAGCCAAGAGATCAGCCTGATTTTGATTTTCCAAATCAACAATTGCTTTTTGCCACAAACCCACCAATTGCATTCTGATTTTCACAATCTTATCAAACTCAGACACAGCTGTATGCACAGTCTTTAAAGATGTTCTCACAGGAATTTTCTTCAGCACAATTGACCAATTCATATAATTGTTGCCAGAATACTTGAAACCAGTATTCACCACAACACTACAATCATTTGCCTTCATTAGAAGTGAAGGTAGCACAGATTATGTTACCAAATTTTGAGGGAGTAGAGGCCCCCCCAAAACCATTCACACCAGAAAAAATTTTTCTGCCAAAATTTAGTTTTTCTTGAGAAGATTTCCCAGCCACTGCAACCAGATTGATATCCAACATAAAAGATTTCCTGACCAAGACTTGGACCACAGGCTTAAGAGACAGAAGGGAAGAAAGTGAGAATGACTCATCTAACACATCATCATTATTACCACATTCCTCACTGAAATTAATTGTATCAATGAGTTTACCAAGAGATCACTTTGTAACAGTCTTTTTGGGATTTTTGAGAGTCATATCAGCATTGCTATCACTAAGCTCCTCTTCACTTTTTTGTTGAAAACTGGTCTCCTTCACTAGACACTTCTCTTCCATATTCACACTTTCTGACTTGGTCATATTTCCAGTTTCTGAACCCCAAGAATGACTAGCTGAACCATCAGTAGAATCCATCTTAGCTTCGACAACGTCATCTAAGACACCATCCCTTCTCTTTTTTCTTGGTAAAACTGGTCTAAGACCACCACCAGAGCCAGACTCTTTGGCAGCTTTCTTCATGATAGCAATATTAAGACCAACAGTGGCCTCGAAATCGAAAAACAGTTTTAATTTATCATACTGAATGGTAAAAAACTTCTTTTCAAAAAACTCTTAACTTTTTTTTGGAAATTTTAAATGAAGGAGAGAAAGAAGTTTTTAATTTGTACTAAACACAAATATAATTAAATTATATAATATATTAAATTATATAACATTAAAAATTTATAAAATATTTAATAATTTAACAAAATATTTAACAGTTTATTAAAATAATTTATAATTTACAAAAATAATTTATTGTTTGACAAAATATATTTTTAGTTTATCAAAATATTAATAGAAAAAAAGTGTTAAATTATAGAATAATATTATAATAATAAAAAAACTTTTTTTTTATAAAAATATATTTTTGTTAAAATTAATCTTTACTTAAACTTAAAATATTTTTGTTATAAATCAATTTAAATAAAACTTATATTGAAAACATAAACTTTTTAAATTATTACTTTGAAACTTATTTTTATATACTAATATTTTAAAATTAATTAGTTACTAATTTTATTAATTATTAATAATCTTTAAGCTTAAATTCAAAATAACTTTTTTAGTATAATTTTTTATTTTTTTTCTTAATTATAATTTTTTTCATTATTTTTTTTATATTATTAGATAATTTACAGTCGAAATTTTTTGTAAAAA